>APFE031184108.1:105777-126172 GCA_000404065.3 Pinus taeda
GCTCTCTATGGTCTTAAACAGGCTCCAAGGGCTTGGTACTATCGGTTGGACAGATATCTTCATCAACAAGGTTTTTCAAAAGGATCAGCAGATAGTAATATTTATATAAAAATTGAAAATGACAAATTGCTAATACTTGTTGTGTATGTAGATGATATTATCTTTGGAAGCAATGAAGAAGCTATGAGTCAAAGCTTTGCCTTGGTGATGTAGAAAGAATTTCAAATGTCTTTGCTTGGAGAACTGACATATTTTCTTGGATTGCAAATCCAACAAAATGAAAG
The DNA here is from genome assembly GCA_000404065.3 of Pinus taeda. Lineage (NCBI taxonomy): Eukaryota > Viridiplantae > Streptophyta > Pinopsida > Pinales > Pinaceae > Pinus > Pinus taeda. Next base: position 106,062 of record APFE031184108.1, read on the forward strand.
TGGGATCTTCTTGTCTCAAACCAAGTATCTCAAGTAGATTTTGAAGAAATATGGCATGGAAGATGCAAAACCAGTATGTACCCCCATGGTCACAGGATGCAACCTCAGTACAAATGATGAATCAGCAGCACTGCATCAACCAACCTACAGGTCTATGGTTGGAAGTCTACTTTGTTTGACAGGTACCCGACCAAACATCATGCATGCAGTGGGAATAGTTGGAAGATTTTAGGCAAATCCTAAGGAAATTCATCTTCAGGCAGTAAAGAGAATTTTCAAGTATCTTCAAGGAACTCGAAACTATGGCTTATGGTATCCTAGAGATACAGATCTCACTCTTCATGCTTATACAGATGCAGATTGGGCTGGAAGCGTGGATGACAGAAAGAGCACAAGTGATGGTGCATTCTTTATGGGTTCCAGATTAGTATCTTGGTTCAGCAAGAAATAGAGTTCGATTCCCTTATCTACAGTTGAAGTAGAATATGTGGCAGATGCATCTTGCTACACTCAACTCTTTTGGACGATGCAAACCTTACAGGATTTTCAGATCACTTGTACACCACCTATCTCCATCTTATGTGATAATACAAGTGCAATCAGCATTTCAAAAAACAGAGTCATACATTCAAAGACCAAGCACATACCCATCAAGTATCTCTTTCTCAGGGAACAAGTGCTTTAAGAAAAGGTCAAGCTGGAATATGTTCCTTCTAAGGAACAAGTTACTGATATACTCACCAAACCATTGCCTAGGGAGACCTTTGAATACCTCAGGCAAAAGTTGGGGGTTGTTGATGCATCATCTTGTTGTTGAATCTCATTTGTTTCAGAGATTGTTGGTTGTACGCAAGTTTCATATGGGGTATACGCGTACATTTGTTGGGTTGCGGATTGGTCGAAGGTCGATTGGCACAGGTTTAGAGGGAGCATATAATGCATTGTTGGCATTATGATAGAAGCTCTTAGAGGAAGTACAGAAAGAGATCATGGATGCTGATCTGAATATTGCTGCAATATGTCTCTATCTGTTTCACGGTAATTTATGGTGCTTGGTGGATTATGGTTCTTTGTGCAGATATTTCTTTCCTCTTGTAGATTTGGTTTATCAAGGGGATCATGATCAGCAAAGCAAGGCCTAAGCATGTTCTTAGGGGGAGCATAACCCTTTGCCCTTGATGTCAAAGGGGGAGAATGACGTTGAGGATCTTGAGGTTGCCATCAAGTCCAAAGGGGGAGATTGTTGGCATTATGATTCTGGTTTGGCTCTATGGTAAAGGTGTTGTACTTGATGGCAACTCACTCAAGTGGCAGAAGCTCAGTTCAGGCACTCAAAATCATGGAAAATGAGATACATGCAGGTGCTCCGTTCAGAAGGTGCGGACCCCAGTTTCACTCACTACAATGCAAAAAAGCGCGTGATGTGGGAATCTTATGAATGATCCATGGTATTTAGCCTGAAACATTTGATCCTATGGTTTTGATCCATGGTTTTGCATCTAAAATTATTGATCCAAGGTATTGGGTTCCTAGTATTGAATACCTATGGTTTTGGACCATGGTTTGAGTAAAGGCTTGCCTATAAAAAGGAAAGGAGATCACTTGGCTATGTACTTGTGAAATTTGAATATCTTACGATTTGAAATTTTGGGTGATTGGTTTTTAAAAGCTAGAACTAAATCAAGGAGAAAACTTAAGGCGAACCTATTGATAAGTCGTGATCTCTCGGGCGCATGAACAAATCTTTGGATCTGACTGACTGTGACACATTTGAGGGCTGTTAATTTGGCCCTAATCAGAATTTCGCAGGCGATCCACGATGTAAGTGCGGGGGTACGTAGTGCAGGAGAAAGGCGCAGTGCGAACTACACAGCGCAGGAGAAAGCACAGTGCGGGGGTACGCAGCGAAGCAGAAGGCGTAGTGCAAGGTACGCAGAACAGAAGAAGGTACAGTGTGGAGGTATGCTGTCAGGCAGACTGTGAAGGTGCGGATCTGAGCTGAAGTGTGTAGGACAGAAGAACGAGTGGTGCGGAGATACGCAGTGTAGAAGACCGACCTGTGCGGATATTCGCAGGCCCCTCTTAGTGAAGTTGCGGACTTATCTTGAAACATTTGTTCGTTGTATTTGACCTATTGTTGGAAAATTCTGGGTTTAGATTTCTGGTATTACTTTTCTGTTTACAGCATTCTGAAGAGTTGGGTGATTCATTGGTTGATTGTATAAGGATATTGGGTGATTTGCATGTACTTGATGATTATTTGATCTTCTTGGATCCAATCTGAAAATTTGTGAAACATGGTCCTTAAAGAGGTAAAAGAGCTAAGGGGGTTGTTGCTCCCTTCTAGGAGAGACTGGAAAACGAGAGAGAGTTGTAGCTCTCTGTAGGTTGTAGCCTGCGTACTGGTAAAGGACTTCACCAGTAGAAAATCCTTGTAAAAGAAGTTTCTAATTGAAAGAAGATAGAGACATATTGCAATAGGTGGTTTTCAGCCACATTGGGTTTCCACCTTATATCTGGTGTTCTTTGGTGTGCCTATCTATTTTTATTGTTCTTGTTTATTATTATATGGCATTGACATACAAATTAATGATCAATATCTGAAGAATAAATTAAAGTATAAATCTGGAAGGTATATTGAGAAGAATCTGATAATACTAATTCACCCCCCCCCCCCCTCTCAGTATTATTTCCAACATGTTAAAATGCCATTTGGACTTAAAAACGCAGGAGAAACCTTTGAAAGAGCAATGGACATAGCATTTGCAAAATAAATTCATGACTTCTTGGTTATATATCTAGATGATTTGACTTTTTTTTCTAAATTAGATCACCAACATTTGGATCATTTGAAACAAGTATTGTTAAAATGCAGAAAATATGGTATTTCTTTAAATCCTAAGAAGTCCATGTTTCGTTTAGAGGAAGGCAAACTCTTGGGCCATATCATTTCCAAAGATGGCATTATAATTCATCCTGCTAGAATAGAAAATATTCTACAAATACCCCACCCCAGAAATGTCAAAAAAATTTAAGCTTTCCTAGGAAAGATTAATTTTCTAAGAAGATTCATATCTAACTTAGCTGAATTAGTTGGATTGCTTAATAATATGTTGAAAAAGGATTGAATGGTTAAATGGAGAGTAGAAGCCAAATAAGCATTTAAAGAAAGTAAAATGGCTTTGACTAGAACACCGGTCCTAACAAGTCCAAAGTTTGATAGAGACTTCATAATATTTTCATTTGCATCAGAACACACCATAGCAACTATTCTACTACAAAAGGATGATCAAGGATGTGAGAAAACCATAGCATTTTTTAATAGAGCACTTAGAAATGCACCATTAAAATACAAAATCATGGAAAAACAAGATTTTTCACTGGTAAAAGCTATAAAATACTTGAGAGTCTACATATTGTACTCCCATGTAATAGCCTATGTACCAAATGCTGTTGTCAAAGACATCTTAACCCAGGATGGAATTGAAGGCAAACGAAGTAAATGGATTGCTACTATATTAGAGTATGATATTGAAATAAAACCCACAAAGCTTATAAAAGGACAGGGATTAGCTAAACTCATGACTGAAGCAAATTGTCAAGCCCTAGATATTAATGAACTGGATAATGAACAGGAGATGGCGACCCCACAAATCATCCAGGCCTTATTAGATTCACATTGGTATGCTGATATAATTTATGTACTATTAAACCTGCAGGCTCCTCTAGGGTTATCCAGAATAAAGAAAAGGTTTTTAAAGATGAAAGCTTTAAATTTTTGTATTTTAAATAACGTTCTGTTTTGGAAAAATCATGAAGGTATTCTATTGAATTATTTGTTAAAAAAAGAAGCTGAAAAGGATCTCAAAGAATTTCCTGCAGAAGACTATGGTGGACACCTTTACTGGAAATCAACTCCAAACAAAATCCTAAGGGTTGGATTTTATTGGCCAACCTTGTTCGCTGATGTAAAGAAATTTGTCATTGCTTCCATAAATGTCAAATTTTTGAAGGCAAGAGAAAACTATTACCTTTACCCCTGAGACCAATTTCCACTGAAAAGTCCTTCCAACAATGGGGTTTGGACGTCATTGGAGAAATCCACCCTCCCTCTTCTAGCCAACATAAATGGATTCTAACTACCACAGACTATTTCACCAAATGGATAGAAGCCATATTGTCCTATGTTTCCTTGCATCTGCAATTCTCCCAATATTCTGCTACACATTATCTCTATGTGACTATTGTTTGTCATATTAGAATCTGATCTCCTCTTTCCTGCGTACACATCTTAAAAAATAACTCTGTTCTAAATTTCTCGAAGACCTTTTACAGAGAATTTCCTTATTCTATTTTGATATCAATTGTTTCAACCACAATTCTACTCTAATACCAAAATGATGCTAGCCTAAGACGACAATACCCACATTATGCAAATAAAATTACATGTCACTGGTCCCAAGCCTTAATCACCTGATCCATGGTGAAAACCTTCTTAAACCAAGGTTTAAAGTTCTTAATTAATTTTTAAAGCCCTTTAATTTAATCTCACATGGAAACATTTTAATAGACTTTCTATAGTCAAACCCCTCATTAACCTTTCTATCAGGACTTTTTTCAACCTTCATTAAACTTTAGTTAATATTTATGCCCCGTTCATATTAACCAAACCCCACTCTTAACTTTGGTTATATTAAACTTAACCCATAAAACCTTTTAATTCCTTTAACCTGCTTTATTTCTATTATAATCTTCATATAATAGAAATACACATAAAACACACGTAAAATTACCTTTTCACCTTTTCTCGGCCTTGGCACATATTCTGATGTTTACGTTTATTGGGTTCAATCTCCACCATTGATTTCACTCCATCAGATCAATGACTATTGTGTGATTTCCACTCATCCTCTGGAACTCAAAGAACTTTAACTCAACATTGATAAAAATTTTGGCTCTGCTTTTCTCCAAGCCATATTGGCTTCAACCTCTGTCATAGATTTGACCCTGTGATACGACGGTTGATGTTCTCCTCGATCAATAGAACAACTTGATGATCCTGCGCCTTAGATCAAAACCCATTTGATTCGACAGTCCACAATGATATCGGGTTAGCTACTTGCATGAGGATTACCCGCCCGATAAAGCAATTTCCTCTCTCCTTCGATGTGCTACGTGTTAGATTCTTAATGGAATTAGGTGACTCCCTCCTATTGCCACTTACCACTTCTTCTCCGTCTAATAACCCACTTTCACTTATAAATCACCTTCCTTCCTTAGTTAATGCCTGAGCCTAGTCATGCCTGATGACCGTAGATCTTCATCCATCAATGGTTGTGATGGCTCCTCCAGATTCCTCTTCTGCTAACACCTAAGTTAATCTATGTCATTAGTTTCTTTTAATCCATCTACGTGACTTAATCCTGGGTGGTTATTCGTAAACAATCTCGTCCGTTGATCTCCAAGATCCAACAACTCCTATGCATCGCTACACTCTATTTTATTTTTTCTCTTTACTTAATTTTTTACGTCATTTCTTCAGTGTTTTTCTTTGGTTCGGGTTTCTTCCAGTGTTCTCGTCTATATTTTCCTGCCTATGTATTTGACTTCGCTCTATCCTTCTGTGGTTTGGCAGTTCTCCAAACTGTCCTCTCACTAATCTCGACTTTCACTTGCGCCTTTACATTTCCTTCAGCTTCATTATAACATTAAAGGCTTCCTCCTGTACTATTGACATGTATAAATCCACAACACTTCTTTATTATTCTTCTCTGTATTTTGCCTTCAATTCTGCACCTGCAATCTATGTTACACAGAATAACTCAAGATCATACACAATCCATATCTCAATTACTCAATACAGACACATGAACTCAAAGTCGAGTTGTTTGTATTAATAAACATATATTTACATAAGAGTCACTCTCTCTCTCTCTCTCTCTCTCTCTCTCTCTCTCTCTCTCTGGCCTGATCTTCTGTATTAGTGGCCACTATTTTCCTACTTGCCCATAGGCTTACAATCAAACCTCTAACTCACACCTCTAACTTGACTAACTACCTAACATGACTTGACTTGACTAACTCTTTCTCTGCCTTTTTGGCTTACATTTATACAAAATGATTCTATAACCAATTCCTCATTTAGATCCATAACCTTCTCAACAAAATCCTAAAATCTCTTCCTGATCTCTAAGGATCCTCTTTAATCCACAAATCATGAACTAACTCCTAACCTAATATTTACAATTCATTCTCAAATCTCTCAACTATCCTAAATATCTCATGTTCTCCAACATTCAAGAAAATTTACAAATATGCCTCACTATACTTAATTAAATCCCTATTCTAGCTTTTCTCATTAAAATCACTCAAAACCTTAATAATTACATTAATTCAAAACTTAGAAAACCAGCTTCCTTAAAACACAAGACCCCCTATGTCTACTAAAATACAATGGGTTTCCTTGAGCTGAATGCTCTTTCATCAAAATTATTAGTCAATAAGTGTGATAATTCATCGTGGAAAAAATCTTATGAGAATGATGTTTCTTTGTATAATACTCAGAGAGATGAAAGGCATTGAAAGGTAAAAAATTTGAGCTAATTTTTCTAGTAAGAAGAGAAAGATAAACTTCTAGGATGAAAATGATTGTGTTGAAGGTGGGAATTGTCAATGAGTGACCATTGAAAGCCATTTTATATATATGGAATAATATGCCATACTTCCATGTTTGGGAACAAGGTTCCATTTTGTATATTTGACATTTTGTGTTATTTTAATAGAAATGTATAATTGAGACAATTTGAGTATATATGTATATTGAAGAGTTTTTTTTACTGATGATGAAGTGCTACCTGCTAGGTTGAATTTGCTTATATGTGGTGATGATGCAATATGACCTATGGTGAAGTGAGCACTCTAAGATGCTACATGGTTGAAGATGTTTGTCTTGGATTTTCAAGGAATTTCAGTGAGATATAGTCTTAGTGATACAAGTGAAAATTATATCCTTGTGGAAATTCCCTTTAAATCTCATTATCATCAAGAAAAGTGAGTGTTGTGTTTAACATGGAAAGTTTATTCGCAGTGGAATATAAATAAAATTTTCCTAAGTCTCATCGTATAAGTTGAATTTTCTATCATTAATAGAATATTATTGTGAATCATTGATACAGTGACCCTAAAATCCTTTACACAACCGACTAGAGGAACCCCATAAAGTGTGCAACTACTTGTGTGCTATCACTAACAAAATTTAAAGACTAACAAAAATAATGATGAATTAAGATTTATATGTAATAAGATAAGAGATAAAAGCAATTTTTTCATTTCTTATTCATATACACATGAATTTATTCTTACAATATCTATACATTCCTACTATGCACCATGAATCTACATGCATATTGTTTGGTTGTCACCAAATGCAATAAATTCTTCATCTTCTCTTTTTCCCTCCATTCATTTCCAGCATCACAATGTCCTCTGTCCTTTGGTTGTCCTCCTTTTCTTTTCTTTCCCATTGATCTATATCCATCCTTTCTCTTAACTATCAATTTGGAAGTTGGAAAATTGTAGTGGTTGATCTTTTCCATTTGTTTCCCAACCCATCATTATTTCCTTAAATAGGTGGCCCACCAATTTTCCATGAAGTTGTATAAGACACATGGAATTATAGAAAACCGTGATCCATAGTGTTCTATCAATGTTGGTGCACTATAGTAGAAATGGCAGAGTCACAACATCATACTATAAATGACATAGTCACAACATTGTAACAACAATGATGGAGTTATAACATTTAACAAAAAGGAAGAGTCATAGCATTGCAATAGAAATGGCAGACTCATTATAGCAGTGTAAGAACAATGATGGATTCATAATACTATAAAAATAAGGGAAGAGTCACAACATTGTAACAACAATGGTGTAGTTGCAACATTATAGTAGTAATGGTGGAGTCACGATATTGTAACAACAATGGTAGCGTTTTAGCACTATAAAAGCAATGATAGACTTGAAACATTATAAAAACAAGGTGGAATCATAAAACTATAACAACACTCTTATTTCATCATCAATATTAACTAAAATCGGCCCATTCATAATGTTTTAGCTCAAAGTTTCTCCAATATCAATCATTACCACTCATTTTTATAATTCAGAATAGGTATTTTAAAAAAATGAGGTAAAAACCACATATATAAAATAAAAGGATTAATCATAATAAAAAAGTATTATTTAAAGGTGACATATATGTTTTATTATGGAAATTTTAAAACATACATGAACACAACTCTTTGTTGATCTAAAATATTTTCATGTAGATTTCATCATGAGATATTTCATCATCAGATTTTTTATTTTTTTTCGGCACTTGAAATTAACTTTATGGGTCTATATTTCATCATATAAAAAAAATATACACTCAACATATGATGAAAGCACCATATCTACTAATGAACTATAAAGCTCAACTATGTGCTTTGTAAAGTGTTGGGTCCTTTCTTGAATAAACACATTTTATTTCAAAGGAAAATTGAATTCTTTAGAATATGATACATTAGTAGATTTAAATCTTCCTAAGCCATCTCCGTGCATTGTAGTGACATTGTCCCCTTTCAATGAAATTCTTCCCTACTTTATAATACAAAACTTCATCAAAAATAACTTAAATAATTTCTCTGAATAACCATTATTGACTATTATTTTACATTGACTATTATTTTACATTTCTATTACTCTTTATGCATTTTGTATATACATATTAACTAATAAATTAGAAAGGGAGCTTTTCACAGAAAAAATAATATACCAAAACATTAATGTCTATTCAGTTAATAACATAATTTTTATTCATTTAATAACATAATTTTTATTGTTATTATTACCGTTAAGAAAATGTTGTAATTAAATTGATTAACATACTTATATTTTATACGCATATTCGCATAAAACTATTAACATATTATGATTTATTTCAAAATACATAAATTTTTTTAAAACATGCATCAACAACCGATCTCATAAAACTATAAAATTTTCAATTTTTTTTTATCATCATATTACATAATTATTTTTTCAATGGGTTGTAGCGCTGTTCACCTTATGAAGATAAATTATCTATTTTAAACCATCACTTCTTCATCTCTAAGCCTGGTTAATTATTTTTTTCAATAAGCTGCAGTGCTGTTCAACTTATAAAGAGGAATTACCTATTTTAAACCATCACTTCTTCCTCTCTAAGCCTGGTTGAGACTTTAAAGTCCGATTAGGTTAATAATTGATGACGATGAGGAGTAATATGTAAATTAATATTTCCAAAATTGGAATCAGTTTTACACCTTCCAACATTTCTCTGTAAAACTGTTCAATTTATAAAATGAATCGCACTTTTTTGGATTTCAACATTGCCACTCATTTACCGATTTTGATGACTTAAATCTGGAAGGGTATTGAAATGTTTGAATACTATATAAATTGATACTGAAAACATGCTAATTATATAAAAGTTGGGAATCTCTATTGGTAGAATTGGAAAATGAGATTTCGGTATTGAAAGCATGCTATTTATATAATAGTTGGGAATCTCTAGAATTCGAAAATGAGATTTCGGTATAAGGTTGAAAATGAAAGTATTTGACATTGATATGAGATACTTTTATCCCATAATTATTTTTCTAGTTATTTAACAGTTATGTTTTATTAATTAGGTTTTAAATTATAATTTTTTTATTAAATTAAATTAGATATAAATAATTTAAATTAATTATATTATATTATAAAAATATTATTTTTATAATGAAAAATTTCTATAATTTTTGCAAGTAAGAATATTTGAAGGGTTTTTTGGTTTGATTATTAATATTAATTAAATCTTTATCATATTTTTGTATATGACAACAATAATTTGGAAGAAGTGTATCCCATATAATTATTATCCATCACAAGCTCAATTAAAATCATGGCATTGAAAAGACGACAAATAGAGGATGCAAAACTAATTATAGACTTGAAAACAAGTGTAAATTCTTATTCCTTTTACTTTGTACGGATGCAAAATTTGGGGATCTAGTATCTTTACCTATTCTAAAAAAATTAAAGAAAATCCAAAATTATTTTATAACCTATAATCTCAAAATTAAAGAAAATACCCTTCTTACAAAACGAATCCTTTTTCTCATTTTCTCATTGAGACCAAAATCATGAACAAATTAAATAACATGGAATAGAAAAGTATTATTAAAATCTCCTCAGATTCCATCCAAAAACATCATCATTTAAGGGGGGGATTGTAAGAAAGTTCTAATTCACAAGGCTAAAGAAAATCATTTAATTCACTTGAAGAACTAGAATATTGACCTTAAACACCTTTATGAATCCCCTAACACAATGGATATTGTTTTGAGTCCTACTGTAGAGAATGACATCTCTTCTTTGAAAGACATTGAGGTTGGGGTTAAGAAAATCACTAATGGGAAAGCTAAGGACACTAAAATTTACCATGTTGAAAATTTTAAAATGGGAGAATTTATCCTCATCCAGCACATACACAGCTTCTTTAATTTAGCAGTGAAGCAAGGCTTCCTTAAGAATTGATATATATGTAGGTATGTTTGGCTTAATAGAATAAAGTGTCTTGTGACCTATGGTAGTCTCCAAATTGAACAAGTGTCACTTGGAGAGCTACGCATTGTTCTTCTCGTACTTTGTTTTTCTCAATTTTAATTATTATAATATGTGGATTATGATAATATATGGAAAATTATCTCTATAGATAAACTGAGAAAATATAAATTTATGGTAGAATTATATGCATGTTATAGAATCAATATAAATCTATAAGAGCTTTATATGTATGTTACGGAATTTACCAATTTGGACTTATTGTTCTAACCTTTATTTATTTTTGTTTAAATATTAATATGGAATTTTACTTTTATTTATTATTATTTAGTTTGGAATTACCTTATTAGTCCCTGCCTTCGGCATAGCAGGGACTATAGCGTTCGATCGAACGTTTGACCGCTATTAATTCATCAGTTGACTGGATTTTTTTGGGGTTTCTTGTATTTTAACCAAAGTTGATTGCTGATAATTTTGCGTTCTAATAATTTTAACCAAACTTTTGAATTTAACCTCTTATCACAGGCTTCACGTCCCCCGATGTTGTTTTTAGGTAAGGGAAACTATTTTATCCTAAGTTTTTAACTGGCGGTTGTTATGTTTTTCTTTTGCAGTGTCCCGTAAGATATCCAAAGTTTCATTATAATTATATCTGGCTCTTGCATGTGTGCCATCTTCCATGGTGCATGTTCGCCATGGTTTTTCACGCACCATTTTTCATGGAAAATGTCCATAAGGCTCGGAGAAACGGTGAGGATACGGCACCCTACCTCTGCTCAAGGGAAAAACACGGTTTCAGGGGTATGCCAATTATATGAGAAGTTTCAGAGATTTGTTCAGAGAACATCGACACACAGACTAGTTTTTTCGACTTTACAGGTTTGGTTCAGCGTGCTATGAGGAAAATAGTTATTGCGGAAACTCCAGGTACATACACATCTCAAATTTTCTTACAACTTCCTTCTGGTATTTTTATTTTATTGTGTTTATTTTTCCGTTCCTTTGTTCTAGAGTTCCTACAGTAAATTCTACTGGTTCGATCTATGTTGAGTAGTGGCGGAAATTCTCCTGTACTTTGGGTTAGAATTTAAAAATGACCTACCTGGTTGTCTGGTGGTATTTTCCTTGATTCGTTTTTACGGTTGAGTGCCTATACTCATCAATACTCCCTTTCTTGTTACAAGTACGCAAATACCGATCAAGGTTGTTGGTTTCCATGGGACCCAGAATGCGACATCTGTCTCAAATTTCGCATGCTACAGGGCCGTTTCTATTATGTTCTCCTCCCGCTGCCCCTAGTGTTCTCAAAGCATCGAGAACAATTACTTGGCTTCCTTTCTTCATTGTTATCTTCGGAATAGATTTTTGGTCTTTTGGCCACTGTAAACCCAATTGGGGCACTGAAAATTAATTTGGGATTTCCCTTTCTATTTTTTTAACAAAACCATGAGAAGAAATGCAACTGTAAACACAGTTTGTGTACTGGAAACTTCTGGAAACTTTTTGTTTTTATGAGGTCAGTGAAAACTTTTAGTTTTTACGAGGTCAGTGAAGAATAGTTAGTAGTTGTTTTCAACTGTTTCTTTCGTTATAAAAGCAATAAATTTTCACCCAGTCAACCGAAGTGCCCTTCATTGGGAAGGGCAATTAATGCAAAACTATTGCTGCATGGTTTATTGCTGCATGGTTAATTCTGAAACATACAGCTACAAGATTATATAATTATTCTGGTCAAAAATACAAGCATAACAGATGTCGGATACAAAAATGGTTAGTATGGAACCAAATACCAAAGAAACACGTCTGTAATTTCAAAAGCAACATACCAAACCTTAAACTCATATGTATGATATGATTGCTAAACCCTTCCATGGAACTTTAATATTCTTTAAATTTTATATCAGATAACTTTAATATTCTTTAAATTTTATATCAGAGAAATAATGGATTTGTACATAGCAAAGAGAAATAATGGATTTGTACATAGCAAAGGGATAATTTTTTAACATTTGAAGCAACCGCTATATTTGTGCACAAACTTTGCAGAGAGCAGATAAGAACATGACTGAAGTGTACCAACATCATTCTTCTATTTGTGCACAAACTTTGCAGAGAGCAGATAAGAACATGACTGAAGTGTACCAACATCATTCTTCGACTAAATTCTGCAATGGTCGGAGCACAATGGCATCAAAATTGGGGAAAAAGAGCAACAGGTAGAGTGATGATTCTGGGCAAAAATCTAGTTTTGTTGTGCCTGAACTTTTCTTTAAAAGTTATTTCACGGCAAGGACCAGAAACTAAAAAGAGAAAAAGCATCCATTACATTTAAAACACTGTAAATAAATTAGAGCATCAAATTAACAGAGTTTATTGATTAGCAGGGAGATGAAAATATAGTCTTCCTCCTCGTAGCCAGCGTCCTGCACTACAAATATCTACTGTTAACAGAGTTTGTTGATTAGCAGGGAGATGAAAATATAGTCTTCCTCCTCGTAGCTAGCGTCCCGCACTACAAATATTTGTTGTTTTAATCGGTTGGTATCCTCTTTTAAATGGTTGGTTACATCATTTTCATGGTTCTTCAAGGTATATGTTGCTGATGGTGCCGTCGTTGTCAACCCATCTTCCTCCGGTGGTTCCAAACCATTGGCAACGCCAAGTTGATGATCTATTGCAACAACAATTACAGAAAAAATTATGGAGAAGAGGAACAACAGAGTAGGTATGAATACCACGAGTAAGCTTCGTGTGAGCATCTGGCGAATCTTCAACATCTCACAGCTTGCGTTCAAGCTGAGCCATTCTACTGCCAAGAAACAAATTCTGGTTAAATCCTTCTGCACTTAGCAACACTGGCACTTCTGAACAAATTCTAAACTTCTGGTTATCAAAATGTATCTCAGACAGAGTGAAGCGTATGGTTTACTAATTTGACAAACTTCGTTCATGCAGTTGATAACGTGTCTGTGGTAAAAAACACGTGTCAAACTTTTTCATCCATTCCCTGATTATTTATTGAAGTGCTAAGTCCATTCGATGAAGTTAGCTGGTATTGACGGCGGTTATTTTGCGTGGATTTTACATCTGGTAATCAAACATATAATTCCATTCTCATATCTGAATTCATTTATAATAACTTAAAATAAAAACTATAATTCCTTTCACATTCCTAACCTTAAAATAACAAATTCTTTTGACATTCCTAACTTTTAAATAACAAAATCCTCTTTTGACATTCCTAACTTTTAAATACAAAATCCACATGAGAAACACAAATTATATCTATATATGCGTTCGTTCATTTAATATTGTGAAAAGTTAATTCCCAAATTCCCAACGATAATTGCACGAGAGGAATATATGTTAATATTTTTGATTGAGATTATTAGACATTGATTTCACACGAGAGGAATATATGTTAATATCTTTGATTGAAGTTAATATTTATGAACATTTAATCGCAGGTTTTGCACCGGAGGTTGTGTTGCTATTCCTGATTCTGGACATATAATATTTAACCAATATTGATAACATCTATGAACATTTAACTGCCGGTTCTGCATCGGAGGTTATGCTGCTATTCCTGATTCTGATTCGGAAGGTAGGTTGTGCTGTTATTCTTGATTCTGGGTAGAAAGTTTTGATGCTATTGTAGATTACACAACTTCTATTCTTCACCTGAGGTTGTCTCGCTATTTTTTATTCTGGGTAGAAAGTTTTGATGCTATTGTAGATTACACAACTTCTATTCTTCCCCTGAAGTTGTCTTGCTATTTTTAATTCTGGAGTTTCTCAACCCGGGCAGGGACTACCGCCACGCTAGTGGCTCCCTTGTTCATTATGGCATTGCCATGTGCATTAAGGAATAAAGTTTTCTTTGGTACATGTAAAAAATAAAAAATTGAGAATGATTATTGATACAGTTTTATATGTGCAGATTATATAAATTGAAAGTAAGTTTTAGAAAGGGGAATTGAGAGTCATATAATCTATATTTTTAGTCATAGTACAAGTTGCAATTATATGTTTTTCCATGGTAAAGTTAAAAAAATAAGTATTGATAGTGACATAGCTGGTTTTAGGGATGGACATTGATATGACCAAGAAATAGGATTGATATAGTTGAAATCATATTAATATATAAGACAAAAGGATTAAGAATTGGTATTAATATAATTGATATTTTTAATTGTAATATTAATTGGAAAATATTAAAAATTAACAATTAATATGGCTGAACTTTTAATTATGAATTGAAATAAATTAAGAATTCATTAGATTTAGGAATTTACATTAATATGGTTAATTTTTTATTTCTGATACAAATTTAAAAAGAAAAAATAAAAAGGATCTCAACGAGAAAACATATACAATATATATATTAAACTTAATATTTGGTATTATAGATGTTTAATGACTACATTAAATTATAAATATGATTTTTTTAAATTAAATTATTTATTTAATTATATTTTATATATTTAATGTGTAATAATTATGTAAATAAAAAATTATATAAGTCATTAATTTTTTTAATATTCATTTTCTTTATTAATTAGAATATTTTAAATATTTTAGAACAATATTTAGTTTATGTCACATTTTTGTAAATCTCTTATTAGAAGTAAATTGTTTTTTGAACAATTGGACATTTATAATTAAATGAGTATGAAACTCAATAGATAAAATGAAAATGTTAAAGAAAGGGCTCTCACATGGTAATGATGGCCCTAAAAGCGGCAATGGGGGGATGTCAAGAATATGCATCCACAAAAACATGTGCACATTTATAGGAACAAACACATGTTCCTAGGCATTAAGACTCAACAAATCTTGAACTATCAACTAGGATATTAGCTAGGGCATCAGGTAAGCATGACAAAGAACATGCACACATTCTTAGGAATGCACATCTTCCTGGTGTGTCATATTTTTTATGTGTTTGTGGACCTTTTTTTCCACATTTTAGATTGCATGATGCATTTTTGAAATATCAATGAACCAAAGACTTCTTCTTTGGTCTACATAAAGTTCCAAGCCAATATATTTCATCTTCTTTTGTTTCCGCTATGCATTCCAATCATCTTTTATTATTTTTAATTTGATTTGAAATTGAAAAAAAAAAATGTAAATGATTCTCAAAATAAAATAATCTTATTGAATTATAGGACACTTGGTTACCATGGATCATAAAGAGAACCCAAACACACCATTTCCAAATTCTAAGTTAAAACAACTAAATTGCAACCTAGAACAAAGAAACATTAATGCTAAAATGAATGCATTCTTGACTACTTTGAGGGAACTCATACATGATCTATAAAACAATAGAGAGCCCTCACAATTGTCTTTAGAAAGTTTGGTAAATTCAATCATATCATCCATTTCTAATTCCCAAGACATATTAACTTATTTTTTTATTACAAGACTAGAATGTATGAATATTATAAAATTGATTTAATTAAAAACGAAACTAAAGAATTGAACATGACCAAAAAAGATTTTTAATCATTGTTCATTGACCCTAGAAAGAACCAGTAGATAGTAGTCAACAAGATACAGACTTGTATGGATTTTTGCATCTAGTGAGCATTCTCATACCATTTAATGGGTAGGTAATTTATGGCTTTTGATAAGTATCCTTTCAATAATAAAGAGGCACCTTTGTATTTCTTGAGGAAATTATGTGCAATGTTCAGGCTAAGACTCCATGTCGACTACTTTGAGATGGAATAATTCTAGGGGTTGGTTGTGGGTCTACACAAGATAGAGAGAATGCTAGGCACAACATAGCACTATTTCCTTATTCACCTAGAGTAAGGTCTAACCCCTTTTCCCAACATCCTCTAGTAGTGGATAGCGTTACTAAAACATAAACCTTAATAATTAGTAGGAGATGTTGTAGGAGGGGTTGGACCATTAAATTTTGTGACATGGTTCGACTAGGAGAGGCCACTTGGAGGCTTATGTGAACCTCATAGATGTACCAATTGTATACAAACATGCTATGAGTCGATGAAGCCCAGTTGACAATAGTTTTTTATGGATTGGGTCTCTCTCTCTCTCTCTCTCTCTCTATCTCCTCTCTCTCTCTCTATATATATATATATATTATATATATATATATATATATATATATATATACTATTATATATATATATATTATATACTATATATATATTATATATATCTATATATATATATATATATATATAATTCATTTTTCCTCACTATCGTCACATTTGCCAGCTTTTTACCCGATCCAAAATTACCATCACCATGAAACCATGGAAAACTTTAGGGATAATATTAACAAGTGGGTAATTCTATGATTTTTTCAAAAAACTATTTCCTAATTCATTTCTTCTAAAAATGATTTGCACAAATTTTAAACAATAAAACTATTCTCCCCTAAAAGTCACTAAAATTACATGGAATCTACCTATAAAATATTTAGAAATTTGCATATTTTTATAAAGGTATCAATAAACATTTTATAGTTTTCATATTAGACAAGAGTGAGATTTACCAAGATTAATAAACTTTAAAATAATTTTCCTTGCTTAAAATTTCCTCTGCATGGAACCTCTATTCTTACTATATACTATAGGGGTTAATAACCACCCACCTCCACCACCTTTTTCATTCCATCCACCCAAAAAGGTTGCATCCATAGACCATCCAATAGTACCCCTCCTTGTCACTACTGATATTTCATCCACATAGCCCCCATGCAACCCCATGGTCGTCATACAATTATGGGATTCAATGGTTGCAACAATTAATCTTTGCTTCGAGTAGGTTACGCTCCACCTATTAGTGAATGTGCATAGTTACTTGAGATATTCACAATGAGATTATTAAATTTTATGTATCATGAATGGAATTGATTTAAGGTATTTTTTTTTAAATTTGTGGTTTGACTATTGTAACTATTGCAGGGTGGTATAAAAAAGAGGCTAGGGTTGCAATGGAGGAAAACATCCTTGTTATTGATTATATCATCTACATTGAGTTTTATTGACTTGAAGTATAAAGTATCAGTCTATAAGTGTGATAATTCATCGTGGAAAAATTCTTATGAGAATGATGTTTCTTTGTATAATCCCAAGAGAGATGAAGCAAACTAAAAGTTAAAAACATTGAGCTACTTTTTCTAGTAAGAGGAGAATGATAAACTTCCAGGATGAAAATGATCGTGTTGAGGGTGGAAGTGGTTAATGAGTGATCAATGAAAGCCACTTTATATATAGGGAATAATATGCCATACTTCAATGTTTGGGAACAAGGTGCCATTTTTTATATTTGACATTTTGTGTCATTTTAATAAAAATGTATAATTGAGACAATTCGAGTATGTGTGTGTGTGTGTTTTATTGATGTCGAGTGCTTACATTCTAGGTTGAAATTATTATTATAGATATATATATATTTAATATATATATTATATATATATATATATATAGATATATATATAAATATATATAAGTGTTTTTTATTTATGTCGAAGTGCTACATGCTAATATGAACTTACATATATGTGGTGATGATGAAATATGACCTATGGTGAATTGAGTACTCTCACTTGCTACATGGTTGAAGATGCTTGTCTTGGGTTTTGAAGGCATGTCAGTGAGGTATAGTATTAGTGATACAGGTGAAAAGTATAACCTTGTTGGAATTCCCTTTCAATATCATTATCATCCAGAAAAATTGGTGTTGTGATTAAATTGGAAAATTTATGCGTAATGGAATATGAATTAAATTTTCCTAACACTAATCATATAAGTTGAATTTTCCATCATTAATAGAATATTATTGTGAATCATTGATGCAACGATCCTAAAATCCTTTATACAACCAACTACAAGAACCCCATAGACTACACAAGTACTTGTATGCTATCGGTAACAAAATTTAAAGACTAATAAAATCAATAATGAATTAAGAGTTATATGCAATACGATAAGAGATAAAAATCATTTTTTCCATTTCTTATTCATATAGACATTAATTTATTCTTACAATATGTTTACATTCTAATATGCACTTGAATCTACATACATATTGTTTGGTTGTCACCAAATGCAACAAATTCTTCATCTTCTCTTTGTTACTCCATTCGTTTCTAGCTTCACAATCTCCTTTGTCCTTTGGTTTTCCTCCTCCTCCTCTTTTCTTCCCAATGATCCTATATCCATCCTTGCTCTTAACTATTAGTTTAGAAGTTGGACAATTGTAGTGGTTGATATTTGTCATTTGTTTCCCAACCCATCATTATTTCCTTAAATAGGTGGCCCACCAATTTTCCATGAAGTTCTATAAAACACGTAGAATCATAGCAAGTCATGATCCATATTGTTTTATCAATGTTGGCACACTATAGTAGCAATGGAAGAGTCACAACATTGATGGAGTCATAACATTTAAGAACAAAGAAGAGTTGTAGCATTGCAATAACAATGTCAGAGTTATAACATTGTAAGAACAATCATGGATTCACAACACTATAAAAAGAATGGAAGAGTCACAACACTATAACAATAATGGTGGAGTTGCAACATTATAGGAACAATGGTGGAGTCACAACATTGTAACAATAATGATGGTGTTTTGGCACTATAAAAGAAATGATGGATTTGCAACATTATAACAACAAGGTGGAGTCACGGAACTATAAAAACACTCTTATATGATCCTCTCTATTAACTAAAATCGGCCCCTTCATAATGTTTTAGCCCAAAGTTGCTCCAATGTCAACCATTACCACTTATTTTTATAATTAAGAATAGGTTTTTTAAAACAATGAGATAAAAACCAAGTGTATAAAATAAAAGAATTAATCATAATAAAAAAATATTGTCTAAAAGTGACATATATGTTTTATTATGAAAATTTTAAAACATACAAGAACACGAGTCTTTGTTGATCAAGAAATAATAATTTGTAAAATATTTTCATGCACATTTCATCATTACTTTTTTTCTGGCACTTGGAATTAATTTTATGTATCTAGATTTCATCATATAAAAAAAATATACATTCAACATATGATGAAAGCACTATATTTATGGATAAGGAAAATTTTTAGGGGCTAATATTCGCAAGTGGGCTAATTTTCCATGCTTTTTCCCAAAAAAAGATTTGGTAATTTTCATTTTTTTCTAAAACCGTTTCACCCAAATTTTAGAGTATAAAATTATTTCACCTAAAAAATCACTACAATTTTATATAGACTATATAAAATTATTATAAATCTGAACTTTTCAGAGAAATGTCACCATACATTTTATAGATAGCATATCAAGGACTAATGAGATTCGCCAAAATTTCGATATGTTAAGATAAATTTCTATCCTCAAAATTTTCCATATTACCAATGAAATATAATAATCAAGTATATGTTTTGTAAAGTGATGAGTCATTTTTTCTATAAACATATTTTATTTCAAAAAAAATTGAATTCATTACAAATTGAAATA
>APFE031184108.1:149692-161821 GCA_000404065.3 Pinus taeda
GTTACTTGAAATTATGTCTCTACATTGCTCTCTATTTATGCCTTTGCCATGGTCTGCCACTTTATCTGGTTCTGATGATGAACCACACTTGTTGGTTCAAAACCCGTTGGCTAGAAAAAATCTCTCATGTGATTTCTACTCGAAAACTATGTTTAATTCATTATGGATCACAGAAGCTTGAATACAGAAATTTGAATACTCTAATTACGAATAAAAATATCTCATATCAATATTAATTCCTCTCCTTTTCAATGTGATTTCTACTCAAAAACTATTTTTATTTCGTTATGAATCATAGAAACTTAAACACAAAAATTTGAATAATATAATTACGAATAACAATATCTTATGTCAATGTCAATTCCTCTAATTTTCAACCTATACCGAAATCATAACTATTTCAACTATTTCGTAACATATAATTAGCATGCTTTCAATATTAATTTATAGAGTATTCAAACATTTTAATTTATAGAGTATTCAACATTTTAATACGATTGAAGCTTTAAGTCGACAAAATCGGTAAACGAGTCATTGTAATGTTGAAATAAAAAAAGTGTCATCCCTTTTATAAATTGAAGAGTTTTACAGATAAATGATGGAAGGTGTAGAACTGAATCCGATTTGGGAAACATTAATTGATATAGTACTCATCAACATTGGGAAATGAGGTAAGGTGAGCTTACAATTATAAAGCTAATCGGATTTTGAGGTGTCAACCATCATATAATGTAGACAACCTTATAGAGGAAGAAATGATGGTATAAAATATGTAATTCCTCTTGATAAGGTGAACACAACAAACCATTGAAAAAATAATTATGTACTATGGTGATAAAAAGGTGGAAATTTAATAGTTTTATGAAATCATATTAAAAAAGTGGAAATATAATAGTTTTATGCAATCATATTAAATGGTTGATGTATGTATATAAAAGAAAATAAGTATTTTGAATTTTATTATAATATTTTTATATATTTTTATATGATATTAATTAAATACTGATGGAATATTTATAAAAATAAATATTTTAGTGAATTAATTTTAAATCTAGATAATAACAAAATTATGTAAACTAAATAAAGAGGTGATTAATGTTTTTGTTATATTATTTTTTTTATTCTAATAAGATAATTGTCACATTTCAAATTAATATATTATATATAAATATATATAAATATAAATTAAACATTGTTAAATATTGCAAAGAGTAATATAGATGTAACATAATAGTCGATCATTAGCATTTACACAAATTATTCAAGGTATTGTTTCATGACATTTTGTATTATAAAGTGAATAATCTCATTGAAAGGGGTCAATTTCACTACAATGCATACATATAGTTTGGAAACATTTAAAGCTATGACTTTATCATATTCTAATTGGTAAAGAATTTAATTTCTTTTTAAAGAAAATATGTTTATAGAAGAAAGGATATAATACTTTACAAAGCACATAGTTGACTTTTATAGTTCATTAGTAGACATAGATCTTTCATCATATGTTAAATGTAGATTTGTTTTTTAGATATGATGAAATCTAGACTCGAAATGTTAATTTCAAGTGTGGAAATAATTAATGATGAAATGTATATGAAAATATTTTACAAACTATTATTACTCAATCAACAAAGAGATGTGTTAATCTATGTTTTAAAATTTCCATAATAAAATATATATGTCACTTTTAAACAATAATTTCTTATTATAATTAAGTCTTATAATTTATACGATTTTTCTCCCTCATTGTTTTTAAATCCCTATTCTTAGTTGTAAAAATAAGTGGTAATGATTGATGTAGGAACACCTTTGGCATAAATCAATCTGCATGGAATGATTTTAGTTAATATAGGGGATGAAATAAGAGTGTTGTTGAAGTGTTATGGCTCCACCTTGTTGTTATAGTGTTGCAACTATATTACTACTTTTATGGTGCTACAACTCCATTATTGTTGTTACAATGTTGCGACTCCACCATTGTTGCTATAGTGTTTCAACTCCACCATTTTTATTACAGTGTTGTGACTTTGTCATTGGTTTTATCAATCATTTTTCTTACAATGCTATGAATCTACCATTTCTATTGCAATACTATGACTCTTCCTTGTTGTTAAATGTTATGACTCCGTCATTGTTGTTACAATGTTATCACTCTATCATTGTTATTATAATGTTGCAACTCTATCATTGATACTATAGTGTACCAACATTGCTAAAACACTATGCATCATAGTGTGTTATGATTCCATGTGTCTTATACACTTTGTGGAAAATTAGTGAGCTAGCTATCTAAGGAAATAATGATGGGATTGGGAAACAAATGACGACATTCAACCACTACAATTGTTTAGCCTCCAAACTAACATTTAAGAACAATGACGGATAGAGGATCAATGGAAAAAAAAGGGAAGACAACCAAAGGACAAAGGAGATTGTGAAGTTGGAAAGGAATGGAGGAACAAAGAGGAGATGATATGATTAGGTATTAGAAATGGATCATATGACTGAATTCAACAAAATTTCTAAATATAGACATTAGGGATCTCTATTCTTTTGGAGATCATTTATGAGTGTCCTCAAAGTAGTCAAAGATGGATTCATTTTGGTATTGAGATTTCTTTGTTCTAGGTTGGGGTTTAGTTGTTCTAAGTTGGGGTTTGGAAATGGTGTGTTCAAGTTCTGATTATGATCCATGGTAACCAAGTATCCTACAATTGAATATGATGTATGTGTTTGGAGCATAATTTAGATTTTTTTTTCGAATTTCAAATCAAATTTTCAAAAAAAAACATTAAAACCAAAGAAATTTGGTTGAAATCCTCAACTGAAATCCAAAGAAGATCAAATGTATTGACTTGGTGGTTGATGCAGAGAAAAGAAGAAATATTTTATTTGATGGCATTCCAAAAATGCATCTTACGATCCAAAATGAGGAAAGAAAGGGCCACATGCGTATAAAAAATATAACACACTAGGAACATGTGTGCATTTTTAAGAATGCATGAACATTCCTAATAATGTGTGCATGTTATCAATCATGCCTAATTGATGTGATAATTGGTATCCCAATTGGTGGATCAGGGTTTGTTGAGTCTTAATGGGCAAGAACATGTACGTGTTCCTAACAATTTGTACATGTTCCTATGGATGCACATTCTTAACTAATATGGAGTTATCCAGGAACACAACAAAATATAGATAAAAATGAAAACATAGATGCAACAAAAATAAATCTTCATTTCATTCATATCAAAGAATTAAAAGATCCTTATGAGCAGAATGGAAATAAACTAGCTCAGGAAATGGTAGCTTATTTCTAAGAAGAGATCTGACGACTACATACCTCTGAACTATATTACAATGAGGCTTAAGGGTCATTTTATTATTGAACAGAAAATAGAAACCATAAACAACCAAAAACCTAGCCTAGGGAGATGGAACACCAAGAATTTGTGGGCTCGATTAGGATTAGGTGGGCAACCAATTTCTCGGGGTCGTAACTTGGTCATATGATCTTCATTTGGCGGATATGATACCTCGTTGGAAATATCTCTCTGATTAATAAAATATTTGTGGAAGTCCCTTGCCTTAGGGCATAAACCTATTGAAAACCTTAAAAAAATGTCATTTAGGGAGTAAAAACAGCTTCAGAAGTTCAGGACCTGAAAAACTGCTAAAAATTAAATTATGGTATAATCAAGGAATCTGATGAAACCAATTGAATGTTCGGGATAGAATAGGAGGGTGGCTACCAATATCCACTTCGATCAATCCCATGGAGGCTTCATTGGAGGAGAAATACCATACAACGTGGGTTCACATTGGGGGATATATATTGAGGAAAGAATCGCATAATATATTAGGGGATATATAGGGGGTAAAGTGTTTTTATATTTGTAGGTATAAAAATGGAGCTCAAAGTTAATGAAAAAATATAAATAGGTATAAAAAATGTTAGTGAAAAAATGGATACCTACGATATATAGTGGAAGTAGGGTTCTTTTAATTGGGAAGGTGTATTGGGTTCGTAATTTTAAGGGGTTAAATAATGTGATCTTTAGGGGTATTTTCCAATATGTAGTAAAATTAAGGGTATTATTTAATATGTCATGAACACATGTGATAGGTTAGAGGTTCATTAAGTCAAGACCCCATGATCAATCCTCCTCCCTTAGGAAGAAATGGTCCCAATTGCATGTAGAGCCTCCATGAGGTGAGGAAATTTCTGTTGAACCTCATCCCTAGTGAACCACTTGCCCTGGTGAATATGTTGGCCTGATTTGATAACTTGATATAGTTGTATGCACTACTAGCAAGTTTTATTGATTTGTGTGTCCATGATCATGTTAATTGTGGCCTATTTAATGCCGCTTGGGTTGAGCTCTATTGGTGTTAGCTACTCAGCAATGTGGGATGTGTCCAATCATGGGGTAAAGTATGCTCGCAATCGGGCCACATTAAATAATGGGTGTAGACCAAGGAATGATGGAATGTTGAGCTTGAAGGCATTGTCCTATAAAACCTTAGGGATGGTTGTGCAACTCATATTAGAGTAGGCGAAGCTTATAGTGGGACGCAATGAGGCACTCCTTCTACAAATGTAACCAAACTTTGTCTCCCGCATGGAGCTTGTCTGGCACCTGATGTTCATCATGACACTACATGTACTTAACATTAGCTTTATCCAATATGTCACTGACCTGCTTGCAAATGTCCTAAACATGATCAATGAAGCTATTTGTAACACCCCCTTCTCCCAAGTCCACCCAAGCAACCTGCTAGCCAAGGTAAACATGCGAAGAGAGAGGCTACTATAAGGGATTAAAGCTCCTTGGTGACTTTAAGGAAATGGAACCGACAGAACATGTCAAACAAATACATCCACATTAGCAACAACACTTTTAAGAGACATGTCAGCCACTCAGACATCTTGTCCTTGAGTCCCACTTATGATTTAAATCTTTTAACCCTTGGTCATTCTCATGTTGTAGGCATGATAGCATATAGAAACCCAAATTCTCTCTCATAGAACTATGTGCATGCATTTGTGGACTTTTCTCAGTAGATATGTGCTAGCGACCCTGAGATTTGAGCCACTTTTCTAGCCCAGAATCTGGCCCTATGCCCAAAACTTGCTCCAACCTTTAGAATTCTTCAAAGCCATGATGACAATGTTGATAAATCAAAAATCAACCTCAAGACTAAGCCTTAACATCCCCAATTCAAACTAACATTCTGTCAAACAGTTGATATCAATGCAACCTATAGGTCTATGATACAAGACAAAGCATAAATTATTGAATGAAATTATGGAACATAAGCAAAAGGATCACCTCCTTCTCCATTGAACTATAATATCATTAATTAGGTCTTGCATACATCCATTTAACAAATACCAGTAAATACATGAAATAAGCATGACATGAAACAACCATTTAACCATGCCTATAACCAACATAAAACCATATACATATCATAGATATGAAATCCATTAAATCCACATATAAAGTAGTGAAAAAGTAAAAGAACTTAGCTTTTATTAATATTAGGAAAATAAGACTAGGTTCAGGACTTCCACATACCACCCAACTATAGACATGGATGAATGAAATCTCTATTTCAAATAGTCACCCCTGTGCTATATTCCTAGCATGAATGTGGGATCTCATAGAACAAAGAATTCAAGAAAAACCAAGGGACTCTAGAGGTTAAACTACCCCCATCCTGACCAAACCATGATCACACCAGAACTGGTGCTCCAATCACAATCGAATCGAACCTGGAATGCCATTCGGAATCCATCACTATCATTGAGTAATTTTTCATCTCCTTGTCTCTCGGGCTTTACCACAATCCAATCCCAGATCACTAGGCCCTAAACTGATACCAATCTCTTAGGCTTTACTACAATCCAAAATTGGATCACTATGCCCTAAACCTAAGCTTCTCCCTTAGGATTTAACATGTATCCCACCAAAATCGGTCAAGGGATTCCTAAGCCCTTGTGAACGAACCTTGAGAGCACCTCTGCCTTGGATTCTGAAATTCATCCTGCAATCCAACGCTCAAAACCGAGATGAACATCCCAACTTAATATGGCATCTAGAAAAAGGAAAGGCTAGGCTGAAAACCATGATCATAAACCGGAAAAACCATGTCACAGATAGTAAGAGAACCATACACCAACATGCAAAGTCATTCATTTCCAAACCAGCTAGGAAATCACACATGCAAAAGGTTACCTACAAGTATTCTTGCTGAAGTTGCATGATCGTTCTCCTCTTCCTTGATCCTTGATTTCCTTCTTTTCCATTTGCTTGCTTTTCCTTTCTTGATCCAAAGGTAGAGTGCTCCAAGAAAACTCTAAGTGACCAAGAGTCAGTGAGAGAGAGAGAATAATGACAGAGCTCCAAACTTGAACTGACCAAGAGCTTGCCAATTGATCCTCGGAAGCCTTTTTATTAATCAAGCCTCTAATTTATTCATTTTCGATTATTTTCCTTCAATTTCCTCCTAACATGCAACTTGTGACCTTTCACCTTAATTTTCTCCTAATTTCCTTTATGCTCATAAATAAATGTGACAAAAATACCTTTTTCCCTTTCCCTTTTCCTTTTCTAGTCTCCTTAGCCATAATAAACTAGGATGAACACCCACACCATGATGTATTGAATAAAATTCATCTTGGAATATGTGTCCCTTACCCGTGGTCTTATTTTTTTCCTTTATTTACATTATTGCATAGAATTTTATCCAGGGTTGTTACAAAACCCTCCCCCTTGGGGAACAATGTCCTTGGTGCTAAACCACACTGTGACCTCAATAGAACCACTAAAAAGAAAACATACTTCCCGTAGAGATTTATAACTTAGCTCGTTGCAGTATTTATAATGAAAGTCCTACTCAAAAGAAAAATATCATGACAACATCACAATATAATAACCATACCACATACTGGAGCTTTATAACACAACTCATTATCGTATTTACAATAGCCACATATACACATATGCACATTTTTTAAACTGACAAATAAAAGGATATGATGCTCATATCAATCAATAAGGGAATCTAGAGGATCACAACTCCACCCTCAAAAGTAATACCAGGATCCACCTCCTTCCCAGGAAGTCCAAAATCCACTGCCACAATCAAAGTTGCATACAATGTCCAAAGTTATAATCCTATGCTACTTGTACCCTCAATGAATAGTTATCAATTCATTGTTCTAGGGCACACTCCCAATGTGTATCTAATTTTGTTTGGCAATGTTCATGACAAGAACAAATATATATGTGACCTTCCTTTCTTTGCTATGTAGTCCCTCAAGAAATCTAGTCACTACCTTCCATGCAGTTATTCACCTTCCAAGTTCCTCGACATCCCCTATCCCGGGTGATTCATCCCTTGGCAATGCTTCCTTGCATCAGAAATTCAAACAACCAAGGCATATAGCCACCTCAAACCATCATATCGGTCATAGCATGCTCATGGAAAACAATGGACACTATTGGGTATTAGTGTCCCACAGTGGCCCTTCTCCTGAAGTGCTTTACTAGCATACTATTGCATGTTCCAATTTCTTTTGTTGTTGCTGCCAATTCCTGTAGTCAATTTCAACCACCCAACCGGACATGTTCATGCATTCTTGTTCCAAGCACATAATTTCCATTAGATTCAAATAAATTGAAATAAACTCAAATCACACCTCATTGGTAGCTCGTTAATAAGGTAACATGTTTGCTTCCTATCACAATAAATCAAACTCACTGTTTGATCAAAACATCATGTATAGACATATCACATCTGGTTAGCTCAAAACTCAACCATCATATATGAACATGATAAATCATATGTAACCATCATAAACCTGAATCATAGATCACATATACTCATCATATAGTCATAAATCACATGCATAATAAAACTGAAAGAAAAGGTTGATACTTATCCTTGCATCAATCTTTAGCTTCTACCTTTGTTCTTATTCCATACATACTCTGGATCAATTGCCACACCAGAAAAGCGCCCAATTCCTTGTCCTCAACCATGTGCATATACACATAGTGTTCATCACAAACATACAACTACACACATCATACAACACCAATACATGCATCTACACCAGTACCATATTTACTACATCTACATAGTACCACTTGTACACTGCAACCACCTACATAACATGTCTACAACATCACACATACACAATACCACCTGCACAATATGTATAAAAGGCCACATGTACATTGTACCACTGTACAATTTGTACGAAATACCACATGTACATAGTACCACATGCATGACATGTACACGGCACCACTTGTATACAACATCACATGAATGACATGTACACAACACCACATGTATACAACATCACATGAATGACATGTAAACAACACCACATGTACATAACACTACATATCCAACATGTAAATAACATCATCTGTACACAACACCACATATCCAACTTGCACAAAGAATCATATGCATACAATGTCGCATATACATCATGCACACAATACAATGTGTACATAACACTAAATATCTAATACCTACATGGGACGATCTATACCCAACACTAGATATTCAATATCCACACACCACTACATGCACATAACATCACATATGCAACATGTTCATAATAATAGTACCATACATCAAAAGCCACATTGTCTTTACCAAGCAACCTTGCTTTGAGTGTCTTATCCATGCTTGTCCCAGCATGTCATAGAAAACACTACTTTCATATAGCTATTGTATCCCTTGGTATAGCATGTCCATAAAATAGACATAATATAATCACATAATATCAACTCATAACCATATGATACTGACCTTGTATATTTTTCATGACTACTCGTCTCAGTTGATTCCTCGTAAGGCCAGGAATCTTGTCATGGAATTTGCCTACTTAAGCAATCATTCCTCCACAAGGACAATTCCTGATGACCCTATCATACAATGACATAGATACATACATATATAATTATTAGCATAAAAAAAATCATCATCTTTTTATACAACGACATACATACATACATGAATATCTATATAAACATCAACATAATCATGATCACAACAAAATTTCTAGATATTATAAGGTGTAGGGTAGAAAAGTTCCTTATTTGTGCACATCATACACAACAATAAGAGTAATCATTCCCAACATAGCCAAGACATCTGGCACCTCAAATCCATTTACTTTACCTTTCCTAGCTACCTTTCTATGTTTATCCTGTCATCATCCACTTACCACAATGGACCTAACTAGTCCAACTGACTCTCATAGTCTTACCTTCCACTATGCTTACTCATGCACCGAGCTTCATCTGAGTCTTACATCACCTGTTGGATACCACAAAACTTTCCCCAAGCCCCATTAACTTTCCTCTCTCCCAACTAAATCCTAGGACTCAAAACATAGAAGGAAATAAAAAGAACAAATAAGGAGAAACCACGAAAACCAATACAATACGACACAACAAAAAAGTGGCATAGCTATGCAGTAGACACACCCAAAATCACAAATCAAGTGCAACAATCAAAAAAGACTAACGACAGACACCATGGCTCAATCCCCATGGTTCTCAAGGAATTCTCAACTAAATATTTCTTCAAAATTTCATGGTAAATTCTTCACCATGCAGTCCCCTGCATCATACTGCCATAACCACATAACTATTAGTACATAAATAAGTATAACAATACACCATATACCTTATCTTGTTGTGCCAAGCATATTTCCTTGTAGCTGAACATGTCTATGCCATCTCTGAAGGGACTCCAATTAGCTTGAAAAATTCACCTGTAACTAGAGACTAGCTAATATAGCTATCAATTACATGTCCATGAACATAGAACATAAACATAATCTCAGAAAATTCAAGGTTAACAAGACTTCCTACATGTGAAGCACTCATTCGTTTGTAATTAGGGTTTCCAAACCTAGCCAAAGTAATTCTTGCCCAATTCCTTCCTTTTACATTTTTACCTGGTTGCAATCAAGGCTTATTATGTACTATCACATCACCCAACTGCTAGTTATATAAACACATCAAGTGTTACCTTCTCAAGTAATTCCTAGCATGTTACCCTACAACTGCTAAGACATGTTAACCACATGCTCCAACTATCATTACAATCATATCTATCAATTTGAAATCAACCTTTACAAGGACCATAGTCAACTCATAGTAATTAGACATAATGCTACAACTGTCAACTACATTCAAGTACATAACAACTATCTCAATACATATGCGTTAGTACAATCATCTTAAAACAAGTTCATTGGAACGCATAATCATATTATGAAATTCATTAAACATTCAACCATCTTGCAACAATATCGTGTTAAATAAATAAACTAGATGATGTAATAGACATCAAACACTTAAAAACCTAATAGACAACATAATCAAATAGTCAAGCACCAAGTACATGATGTAAGAAAACTTATATCTTAATGTATCTTAGCGGAGGAAAACTTGTCTACAATCAATCCATATCAGCAGGATATATATTCGCAATATATAACCCAAACATAAACAAGATCATGATATGGAAATAGTCACTAGCAAGCATGTTTACCTCGTAACTCATACATAATTATCATTCACACATTTGAAAAGTCAATCTATATTAGTACAACACCATATCACAAATATGTCGGCTCATACCTGAATGTCATAACCCTAACCATCTGAATAGCCCAATCCAATTTATCATGATACATATAACATCTATATCTTAATGTAATAACCGTAATCATCAAGCTAACTATCATTCAATAACAACAATTTAACCTATAAGATACTTCATCAACAACTTACAACATAATCATTAAGTTATTTAATATAAAACACCAATAGAAATGCATAGAGCTACATGTTACTATCATTCCTGATTATCTGACACGTGCATATAACTACACTAATCAAATAACATCTATCATGAATGTACCCATAACATCAAAATAAATGTACATAAACCTAATGTATATAACCCTAATGCATATAAATATTCTTAACTTATATACCTGCATGTAAAAATACAAAACTTGCATCATGATCTACTCTTACCCTAAATCCTAATGCTCCAACCTCATTATTATGATCTGCATCTCCTGCTCTATCTCAGCCAACACATTAGCATCATAATGTACCAATATCACCTTGATGATCTAAATTGCACACCATGACTTCACAAGGCATGTTTGACCTACTATTTGTGCTTAACTATAACCAATACCATTCATGCATGACAACTACATATAGACATATAACACATGAGTACCAAACCATCTACACATCATTCTAGCTAGATTTAAGTCATCAATGCATGACCATATCAACTACACAAACCATGACCTCATGAATGAAAACAACCATTAGTCCATGGTACACATTGGCAGATGAAACCATCGACATGCATAAAAAATGTCTAATCAACTACACATATGCATGAATGCATGTAGTCGAGCATGAGTGATCAATTATTATAAGAAACCTACAAGACTGATACATGTAATCAAACAACCAAGAAGGCAACCTAACACACAAGGATATAATCAAGCTACATATAATCATACAATCAGTCATATATGGCTAACTATGCATCCCACAAAATCAACATCAAGTTCCTCATGAAAAGCTTATTGCAATGATGATCAATAAAGGCACATGGAATGCAAGTGTAAGATATACACATGCAACTGACATGCATGCATGACCAACACATTCACCTAAGGAGATTGCAACCAAACTCTGATACCAATTTCTAACACCCCATCCTCCCAAGTCCACCCAAGCAATCTACCAGCTGGGGTAAACATGAGAAGAGAGAGGCTACGATAAGGTTTTCAACTTCCTTGGTGACCTTAAGGAAATGGAACAAACAAAACCCATCCACATCAGCAACAACACCCTCAGGAGACATTTCAACCACTCAGACATGATGTCTCTAAGTCCCACTGATGATTTAAGCCTTTTAACCCCTCGTAGCTCTCATGCTATAGGCGTGTGTTAGGCCCCTATACTACTAGTGTAGCCCCTTATTGTTATTAGTACAACCCCCTTATTATATTGATGTACCCATGTAGTGCCCATATTGTTACTATTGTGC
>APFE031184114.1:0-42723 GCA_000404065.3 Pinus taeda
CACCTCTTCCTATCTCTTCTACTTTTGAAAACATTTCTTCTTCAGATGATGAAAGTGAGGATGATAATCCTCCACCACCTTCTCAGGATCATCCTTCAGCTCCTTTAGCTCCTTCAACTCCTTCACTTCCAAGATGGGTCCGTGCTACTCGGGATGCAGCAGGTGATCTTGCTGGTGATCCTACAGATCAACGACGTACACGTTCTCAGTTTGAAAGAGCCTCTTCTTAACTGGCTCAAGCTCCAGTAAATCATGATCCTGACACTTTTGCAGAAGCTTCAGGCCATCCACATTGGGAAGCAGCTATGAATGAAGAATATCATTCATTGTTGGCAAATGATACATGGGATCTTGTTCCTCTACCAAAGGGACGCAAACTTGTTAAATGTAAATGGGTTTACAGAACCAAGTATGGACCAGATGGGAAAGTTGATAAACATAAAGCTCGTCTTGTTGCTAAGGGCTTTTCACAGGTTGAAGGCATGACTACACTAAAACCTTCTCCCCTGTTGCCAAAATGAACTCTATCCGCCTTGTTCTTTCCCTTGCTGCCTCTTTAAAATGGGAAGTCCATCAGATGGATGTTAAATCTGCCGTCTTGCATGGGGACTTGCATGAAGAAATCTATATGGAACAACCCATTGGCTTCATCCAAACAGACTCCAGCCTTGTATGTCGACTTAAGAAATCTCTGTATGGTCTCAAGCAAGCTCCTCGGGCTTGGTATGCCAAAATGGATAGCTTTCTTTTAGAATCTAGCTTTTCTAGGTGTTATTCTGACAATACTGTCTACAAAGTGGGAAACTCTCTTATCATCCTTGTTCTTTATGTTGATGATCTTATTCTTACTGGAAGTGATCCCAACCTTATAAACCATGTGAAGTCCAGCCTTAAAAAAAAATTTGAAATGACAGACTTAGGACACTTACACTATTTTCTCGGTCTTCAAGTCTTGCAATCCAAGGAGGGTATTTCCCTTTCCCAGTCCAAGTATGCTTGTGATATTCTTCGTCATTTTCACATGGAAGATTGTAAGCCAGCTCCTTCTCCCTTTCAGTCTGGAGTCAAACTTTCAGTCTCTTGTACTTCTCCTGAAGTTGATGCTACCTTATACCGTCAACTTGTAGGAAAACTCTTGTATTTAACCCATACTCGTCCTGACCTTTCCTTTGCTGTTGGCCTTGTTGCTCGTTTTTTGCAAAACCCTCGTGAAAGTCATTGGAAAGCAGCTAAAAGAATACTTCGTTATGTTCGAGGTACAGTACAGTTTGGGATTCATTACAGTGCCAAAGCAGCTCCTCTATTAGTTGGTTTCACTGATTCTGATTGGGCTGGTGACCCTGATGATCGGAAGTCTATTGCTGGTTATGTCTTCACTCTTGGTTCAGGACCTATTACATGGGCTTGTAAGAAACAGGCTGCCATTTCTCTTTCGTCAGCAGAAGCAGAGTATCGTGGTGCCGTGGAAGCTAGTAAGGAAGCCTTGTGGCCTCGTCAGATCCTATCAGAATTTGGCTTTGAGCAGCAGCATCCGACTACACTTTGGTGTGATAATCAAAGTGCCATTCAGCTTTTCAAAGATCCAGTTCAGCATCAGCGCAGCAAACACATTGAACTTCACATGCACTTCATCAGAAAGCTCATTCATGACCATGTTCTTGAAGTGCAATATTGTTCAACAGATGATCAGGTTGCAGACATCTTCACAAAGCTCTCACAGAGGCGAAGTTCACTAAACTTCGATATATGCTTGGAGTTCAGGAAGTTGTCACTAAGGGGGGATAGGCTCTAGTGCCTCCTTCCTTCTCCTATTTTGTCATATTTGTAAATCATTCAATCCTATCCCAAGTTGTTCTTAAGGGGGGATGTTAGGATATTCCGACACATAGGAATAGTTAAGTTCAACTTGGTCTAGTATAGAGTTAGGTATAGAGTTAGGTAAAGTGTGTTTCTTTACCGTTGTACATTTTGTAACTTACAATCCGACGGTCACCATATGTAGTGATCCGACGGTTCATTCTCTCCTCAGTATTACCGACACTTGATCCGTGGCTTGACACCCGATTGGTCCATGAATTCTATTTAAAGCGAATGGAGGGTCATTTGTAGGTTAACCGTGCATGAGAGAAGCTTATGTAAATTTTCATTCTTTATTAATAAATTGCCTGTAGTAGCCACGTTGGCGCAGGCCGTGGACTGTTTCCCTCTCTGAGGGTTTTAACCACGTCAAAATACTGGTGTATTGATCTATAATCTGTTTGTGAGCGGTGTCCATCTGGTGTTCTGTCTGAGGAACTTACCCTGTAAATTCCTACAACTAGATCAAATTGTGTCACATAATTGGGTAAATTATTAAAGGTCTATGTTGAAATGTGTTTTCCCCTTTCAAGGGTTGAATTAATTGTAATATCTCGATGTAAAAATATTTTTGCGCATGGTCCCTCATATTTAGACACCATGGTTAAAATATTTGAGAGTGGAAAAATTATTAATCCCCTCTAGTGTCAATTAATTATTTTTTCTAGCTAAATTAAATTAAAATTCTAAGCCAAAAAATTAATGTAATTTTGGAATAATATAATATATATATATAATATTATTATATATATATTTGGTTCTGGCAAAAAACGACAAAAATATTAGGCCAGAAAATGGTCAAAAATGAAATGAGAGAAAACAAAATTTTCTCCAAGTGGAAAAACGAATTTTGGAGAAAGTGGTCATTTACAAGGGAGAATTAAATTGACAAACCCAATTCCAAAACAGAAAAATCACAAACAAACAAAAAATCTTTGGGGCCAGAAAATAAATTTTCAAGAAAATTTATTTTTCTAGGTCCAGTTAGTTGAAGAAAATTCGTGGGTCCAAAAGAAGTCCAATTTCAAGGTCCTTCATCAAGGGAAAAATCAATTTTTTAACAAAAATTAAGCTTATGGACCAATATGATTAAGTCAAAAATGATTTTTTGAGGAAAAAAGATCAAAATAATATTTTTGAGTCAGGAAAAAAGGGAATTATTATGGAACTTGAAATTCTTCATCAAGATCAGGGGATGAGATTTATTTTTGGCATGGATCAAGCACCAAGTAGTTGTTATTATCCAGGATCAGATCAAAAAAGTGCAACTTCTTAGACCCAGCCGTTTTCGACTTGGAGGGGGATCTAGATCTCTCTATTTTCTATATAAGGAAGCTATTTGTTCCTCATTAGAGACCGGAAATTTTGTAAAGAAGCTTTGAGTCAAGCTCTGCTGGTTGTAATACTTCTTTTTTATCAATAAAGCAAAAAGTTTTTGGTATTTACTCTTGATGGTGTTCCTATTCAATTTTCTTGTGGTAATGTTTTCTGGATCCTGTGCTTAATATTCTACTGAATAAATTTTATAAATAATTATTTCTTTGGCCATTTGTTGGATCAACTATTTACACAGGTATCTTGTATTAGTTGATGGGTTTTAGAGAAACATTTTAATTTGATTTATCTAGCAGGTATCTCTAGATTTGAAAATTATCTTGTTATCTATGCCTCTATTGATCTAATAATTTGATTTTTAAGTGTGTAGAGACTTCAAGTATTCAGATCTTGGGCGTGAGGGAAAGTCTTCGGCTAGACCAACCCACTCTCAAGTCAAGAAAACTCAAGAGCCCATCTGATTAAATTTCATGGCTTATCTAACTATTTGATTTGCAGAGAATTTGACTATTGCTCACCATAAAAGATTATTTATCTCATCTATTTGAATTTATTTGTGCATTATTGATAGATCAACTTATATAGAGCTATTATTTGCTAATCATGGAACCAAGTTGGACTCATATTCCATTGATTTAGCCATTGTAGATTTTGTAAATATATTTTGTGAATATTTTCTAGACCCTGTATCTATAAATTTTTGTATATATTTTCTTGGATTTTCCTTTGTTTTGCAGATCTAAAGAGGAAGATTTAAATTGGTTTGGAGATTTCTCAAATTAAATTTTGCAGGTGGACCTGATATATTATCAAGAGGAAAATCGAGGCAATTTTAAGTCCTCAAACCCTTGATCTATTAACCCAAGATATTCTGGAGGGTTTTGATAAACTTTTCTGAGCAAATCACATTAATTCTGGCTTTTTTTCATTTCAACTGTAAGGATTCTAGAGGATTTGTTTTATTTTTGTTATCATATTTCTAACCCTTTTTGTTTGCAGAGGATTCAAGGCATTTTTGGCTGACTTTCACATCAAATTTTATTGAAATAATCGTCATACTCCACTCTGATCTATTGATGATTTCTACAGGGATTATAAGTCCATTTTTTATGTATGCAGCGAGCCTATTTGGGCTTATTTCTCTCAGCTGCTGCCTCTAATTTTTAGGACAAATCCTTAGAGTATTGCAAGAAAGTCTGAGCATTTTTAAAAGAGGGTTTTAGCAAGAAAATTAATTAGAACAAGCAAAAAACATTATATCTATCACATAGCAGTCATAAAAAATACAACAAGTGTTTAGGCTCTTATTTCATGCATCATTGGTGACAGGATTGGGTAAATAGAAGTCTGATCCCTCTGTTACAATTGACTAATATCATTGCTTCAGAAATCTGATCTGAATCTACAGTGGCATATTTATATTATTGCTAGCAAAAATTGGATCTTGAGCGTTGATTTTTATTCCCTGCACTGTGGTAGTTAATTATGAGTGCTCTTGTGGGCTGATTTTGTTGAAAAGTGTAACTAGGTTTGGTCTTCATAATGACATGTAATTGTGACTTTTGTAAATGATGTAATAAAGGAAATAAAATTATTTTTGTATGCCTTGCTTCATGGGTTTCACGAGCAAGTGATTTTATTTTAGGTGGCTCTCATTGAGAGCCTTAGGATTTGTCATTAAGGTCAATGAATTAATGTCATGTATGAAGAGCTCTTCTTGAGCATATGTAAAATATATACGAGTCAATCTAGGGTCTAGAAAGCTCTCCAAAAGACAAGCACAGTCCTCTTGATGTTGGCCTGCAATATGAAGAAAAATAAACTTATGTCGGCTCACCCGAAGTGACACATCGGTTCACTGGTTCATGTCAGCTTGAGTACATGGACAAACTACTATATATACCCAGCTAGGATCTTCGCATAAACACAGTAAAGAATTCGGATACCTCTGTAGTTTTCGGTGGGTAATCACAGTGACAAGTTTGGATGGCAAATCACAGTGAACAGACTTTGCATATCTCTGATTTCGGAAGAGGGAAAAGGAGTCTCAGTTATCTCTGTTTCGGTGAAGGTTACAAAGACACGCACTGCAGTTCTATAAGGGAATTCAGATCCCTCTCATCTAAGAGATCACAATAACAGCAAATAAGGAGGAACTACAGTTGGGATTTCGGTGATTTCAGAAGACAAGGGCAGTGAACTAAAGTGCAGAAGACAAGGGGAATGCAGTAACACTGTCTCGGTGTTGAGGAGAGTACACTGTTCATAAGAAGACTGTTTCGGATCAGGTTCTGTTTAGAAACCTCGGTGCTGTCACAGGGAGAAGGATCCAGTATTAAGTCATAGTCTCAATGATGTTGTTCGGACATGCTTACAGTACAGTGACATTACAGTGATGAATTTCGAATTACTATTTCGGTGAAGATCTTTAGTAATATAGCCTCAGCAGTGAAGAATCTAGAAGACAGAAACAGGAGGACTCGTGTCTTGGTCTTGGAGTGACTAATAGGTCAAGGGTCTTGGTCTTGGTATTCATCAATTGGAATCTCTATAAGAAGAATTTGTGTGCGTTTTCCTCTCAAAGAGTGAGAGGTTTTGGCCCTAGCTCATAGCCTACATGCTGTGTCTCTTGTCTATTTATGTTCTTGCGTTGGTTACTGTTTGATGAAAGAAGAACACTAAGAATCTAGCGTAAAGAAGATCCTAACCTAATCATGTAAAAAGCATTCACAAGCAATCACCAAAGAAGAGAAATCATCTAATACTAATGCCCTAGATTTCTCAACAGATTTCACCATAATAGTGGACTGATATATCTAATCAGTGGCTACAGTAAACTTATCCTTTGCTGGCAGTGGTATTTTGGAGGTCTAGCACATTATTGAAGTGATTACTGTGCATCTATTAGCATTGGGCAGTTTTAAGGACATTGGCATTGCTTTTGTTTTCTCTCTTGAATCTTGTCAAGGCTAACCTTGCATCTTGTTTGCTAATTTTCTCTCTTCACTAATTCATAGTTGCATGGTTCGACTCTAGTAATTTCTTTTTCCCTTGATTAGTTAGGTTGCATTGCATGATTTAATATTTCCTTGTTGCATATTTGCTTTATTGAATCTTCTAAGTTGTTTGTTTTGTTTCAATTGACGATCTAAAGTAACTTTGAAATCACTATTAATAATCTCATTTGTCTTTCAGTTAATTGTGTCGAAATTATTTGAGTTTCACTTGTTCCTAATCTCTATATATCATAAAGTGAAGAACATTCTAATAAACACTATAACTAAAGGCACTTGATATTGTCTTCATCTTAATCATTGTTTCATTGAGAATTGTAAACTTGCTTCATTGATTTGATATTGGAATCTTGTAACCTTATGTTCTAATTTGATATCTCAATAAAGCTTGGTTATAAGTGGTTTACATCTTTACATTGAAACATATTGTCATCTCTTTACAACTATCTAACTTTGTCATCATCCTTGTAGCATCACTTACTTGGTAGCTTGAGATATCATATATTGTTGTGCAAACACTTCTAAATTACTTTAAGCATTGTATCAAGGCACTGGTCTCTTATTGTTTCATCTTAAATGTCATATTGATCTAAGTGAATTTATCTATCTCACATTGCTCAGTTTAATAATGTAACTTGCCTTCTAATCTTAATTCAAGCTACTTAGAAAATTTCTCCTAGAACTTGTTGTTCCAACAAGTTTCCCCTTTTCCATTTACCCTTGGGGACTACCCCCCTTGACTTAGCTAGGAGATAGTCTAAAGTTTAAACGGAGTGAGTAGGTATCAGAGTGATAGCCCCTACTTTGAGTGTTGCGCCTTAGATGTACACTTTAGGCAACAATAGGTCGAATTACAGTCAAGAAATTACAAGTCCGAATAGGAGGTCGAAGGAGCGGCTACTGGTACTGGAAGGCTAAGGTTCGCTTTGTGGAAGAAAAACTCATTAAGGAAAGGCATTGACTTGGTCTTGGAGGGGTTTTGATCAAGGGTCTAGGTCTTGGAGTTCGCCAATTGAAGATTCTATAAGAAGAAGAATTCTTGTGGGTTTTTCCTCTTAGAGTTGGAGAGGTTTTGGCCCTGGCTAATCACCTACATCTTGTGTCCTTTGTCTTATTGTTCTTTATGGTTTGGTAGTTGTTTGATGAGGAAAACAATAATAATAATCAAGAGAAGGAAGAAGCATTTAATTAATTGAAGTAAAAGACATCACAAACAATTATCAAAGAAAAGAGAAATCACCTACACTTGTTGCCCCTAGATTTCTCAACATGGTATTAGAGCTAAGGTGACAAGTCAAGGAAGGGAAACTCAATAAAGGACATTCAAGGACAAATCAACAAGATAATTAAGGGCATTCAAATCATCTTGAAGTCTACTCATCCAAGGGAAGCAAGAAAAAAAAAGGCGTTGTCTTCATCATCAAGGATCCAAGGTGATCTCCCTCGGTCAAAGATCACTTTTGAAGGAAGACATCTTCCACTATCAATATCAACATCTAAATCAAGAAAGCAACAGCTTGAAGATATTGTCATCAAGGAGTATCTTCACAAGTAAGTATCTTTATGTCCACATTTGAGTCTATCAAAATATCTTTTTGCAAGGAGAGCAACAAGTTGGTTGGGTCATCAAACTTTCTTTCATGGAAGAAGAGAATTGATTTAATCCTCATAGAAAATGAAGTTGTGGAACATATTAAGGGATCAATCACTAAACCTCCAAAGGACGATGCTCAAGCTCTTGCAAAGAATATGAAAGGGGAAGTAAGGGCTCAAAGGATTCTCATTGAGCCCATCAAAGAGCCCCCATACCCAATGTATCAAACTTGGAGACATCAAAAAAAATATATGACAAGTTGGTAGAATTGTTCTCCGTAAGAAGTGTTAGGGTGCTATAAATACACTGATCAATGTATGATTATCTAGATATTTATCATGAGGAATGTTGTAACTTATTTTTTACTTTAGTTGTTTTTATCCTTTTGATAAGAGAAAAACAAAAAACAAAAATAAATAAATAAATTTAATAGTAATAATAGAGAAGAAATAAAAAAGGGGATAAAAGAAAAATATGTGAAAAAATGAACAAAAATAATAAAAAAATCCCCAAAGGGCACGCTAGCTAATGTAGCCTTAAGTTTTATATTATGGTTAATTCTGATTAATTAGCGAAGATTTTGCTTAAATTTGTAAATAAAGCAGATGTGATGTTTTGTCCATTTTGATAAAGCACTTGTGTGATTGAATGGACGAGACCATCCCCGCCCGGATCAACGGCGGAGGACGATGTTCGCCCCCCCCCCCCCCCCCCAAGCTTTCAAAACTTAATGAGGGAAGGGGGGGGTTCCGAAATATGGCTTTGTGGAAACAGCTGAAACCCACGTGGCGGCTCCACGATGACTTCGAGGGCCTCCCCTCCTTTACCGCTTACCATTTGCACCCCCCACCCCCGAAAACCACCACCTAATCTCGCTCCATTCAAGGCACGCCACCTGTCATCCACTCATCCACCCACGTCACATTATCGTTTGTCGTTGAATCTCCTCGCCAACAGTCATATGGACGTTGGCCATCAATGACTCCCGCCAATGTTTAATTCTTTTAATGAAACGCTCCAAAAAACGGTAATGTTTCCGTTAATCATTCCCCTTCTCGCTTAATAAAGTTCCCCATTGCCCTGCATTAGTCCCTTTTTCCATTCGTTTGATCTGTGCAGGTTTTGACCCGAAGATTTTCAAGTGCACTAGAGCTCTCTGCATGATCAATTGCGGTTTGGTAACACGATTTCCTTAGCCTCCATTGCAATCAAGGATGTCGTCTCACAAAGGAAAAGCCAAGCTAGTCGTAGAAATCCCTGTATTGCCCCCTGTAATAAGCTTAGATGAACTCCCTTTGCTTGACACACAGTATAAAATATTTAAGACCCAGTGTGAGTTCAACTTGTACGAGCTCCACAATTGGGAAAATCAAAAATTCTTAGATAACAGTGCTGAGTTGAGTATCTGGGAGTCACTCTTACCTCAATTCATTTTCCCCAAACTCATGTCTTCCAAGAATTTGTTATATGGTGTCATCTCAGGGATCTCCCTAGCCAGAAGGATGTAATTGCCCAAAATAATGAAACCTTATTCGCAATTACACCGAAAGCTATCTGCCAAGCTCCCTTACATCTATTTTCCGTTGATTCACTCATGGAAATATACCAGAAGCTTACTTTCTCTCAGCGAGCCCATATTTTTTAAGGTTTTCTGCCTAAAAATTCCGAGTTACCCAGAATTAGTCCCCCATATTCTGCTTCTATTTTCCCTGAAATGTCAAGGCAAGTTATTTTTATGGTTACTTGCATATTAGGTTATCCCACAGATCAATGGGTAGATGAAGTAGTGTTAGGATTTTTGTCAATGTTCTCAACAGGAGAAAGCAATCAACCATTTTCAACTATAGTCAATATCTATCAAATGTTATTCATGATCAGTTTTTGAAGTTTACTGCAGAAGGTGCATTCAAATACCAGTCAGTCCTTTTATATTTGATGTTGTTCTATCAAGCAGACAGATTCAAATTTCAGTTGCAGAAGTTGGATGTACAAGGAAGACCACTATCAGTGATTCATTGGACTTCCTTGGTGAGAAAGAACCCAGAGGAATATTCATTTAATAATTTTGTAGATCAGCTTTTGCATGTATCCTTATGTCTTCTGAGCAGCAATGTTATACCAAGGATTTCACCATAAATCAAAAGAGTTTTACATCTTACAAAACAAGCCAAGGTTGGAGACTGGTATCTTTACCAGAATTATACAGAAATTTGAATCTATGGATGTGAACTCCCTCCCTACAGATTGCCAATTTTTGTACCAGTAAGAATCTTTGCCTTCGAATATATCAGGCAAACGTTGAATATGGATGACCTTCATTTTGTGTCCAGAAAGCAGAAGGCACAGTTTAAATTGAAGGCACACATTGGTCCTTACATCGTCAACACTAGAGAAGCAACAAAGGAAGCAAATGAGTTACTAACACAAATGAAATTCAAATTGAGTTTCGCATGGTCATATGATCCTGCGGGGATAATTTCAAAATTAAGAGTTGAACAGAAGACCACGCCTTATGTACATGCACCTAGGTCGATAATTGAGCAATATGTTAATCAAGAGGAGTGGACAAAGAATACACTACAAGGGGCTGAAGACTCATGCGCGGATTTTCTTGTCTTCAAGAGAAGAAAGAAGACAAATACCCAAGGAGAATCATCAAAAGAGAAAGGCTCACGGGAGCAATCTACAGTTGTTTTGACAGGTCTTCCGACTACTTCTTTTGCACATATTGAGGAGACAACAGCATCTCTAGTCTTCTACATCCCAAATTGAAACACAACGAAACATTTTTGCTAGGTACAGAGATATCAAGAGGAAAAATGAAGCTTTGAAAGTCACAACATATTCAGAATTCTAGAAACAGTGTTCTACCACTCAGCATAGACTATTGCCTGCACTAGACACAGAGAAGGGACAGTGCCAAATGGATTTCTTAGAACCTAAAGTTCCAACTCCTAAAACTACAGAAGATTACAAAGCATCTGCCTTTGCTTTTGACACCAAGAAAATCCATGCCATTGATCAGATCAACTTGCATAAACAAGTTGGTGAGATGATATATTCAACACTAAAGAGTTCAGCCATGGCAGTGCCTAAATTGCAAGCCTCACTAAACAACATTCAGTGACAGCTGAAGATGGAAAGGATGTCATCCTTGGCTAAAGACACTAGAACTAAAGCCCTTTAAGATTTGATAATTAAACTAGGATATGATCCTAGTGACATCAAAGCAGCTGAGGAGATGATTAAGAACAAGAATGTTGATATTCAATCTCTCATAAAACAGCTCAAGCTTCCAACTACAGAGCACCCACATGCTAAAGAAATTACTGAGTTAGAAGTAGAGAAGGAAAATTTGTTCAAGCTGATAGTTGAACAAAATGTGCAAATTCAGAAAATGGACACAGATATGGAGTTGTTTTTTAAAGAGAAAGAACAGTTGGCAATTACAGGTACATTAGCACAGCAAACAGTAGCAACAACCTCAACAGAAGTAAGGGATCAACCACTGCTGACTCTAAAAATTTAGTGAAAGCCCTAGGAGATTTATCATTGACCAACCAAGAAAATGAAAGATTGTTAGCATTATTGAAAAGAATGGAGGAAAATAAGATCAAAGTTGGAAATGAATATTTAGCAGAAGTGCCGAAAAATTTCAAGCTTACTCAACAGCTTGGAATGTATCAAAATCAGTGATTAACAGCACAAATGTTGGCAAAGGCTAAGCAAAGCATATGGCATAATATTAATGCAAATATCACAGAGTTGTGATCATCATTCCAGATTACATTTGAGCGGGAGGAACTAGTACAAAATGTCAAAGCAACAGTTGAACAAACAAAGGTTTAAAATGAACACATGCCTGCAAAAGCACACAAAATTATCAAGATGTTGAACTCCAAGACTAAGGACAGGCTCGAAGAACTTCAAATTCAAGACAGAACATGCACAGTGATGGAAGTGAAAAGAGTTCTAACAAAGAAGAACTTGATGATACAGCTTGAAAACAAGTGCAAAGAGTTAGAACTACAAGTAAAGAGATTTAACAGAAAATTTAATTTGTTGTAGGAGAAAGGGCTTCCACCTTTGAGAGCTTCTAATGGCAAATTGATTCCATTAGAAAACTATCAAGATTAGTTGTGTAATATCGCTGTAGATACATCCAAATTCGCCAAAGTGAGATGAATAATAAATGGAGAAGCTTTCATGGAAGGCCTACAATATGACCTCTTCATTCAGCATGAAATCCATCATCTATTTCTCAATAAACCAACTTTCAAACATACACAGAAGTGGATGAAAGATTTCGAAATATGGTAAATTTCTCTATTCCTAGTGAAGAGAAATGGGATAAACTGTTGGAGCTCATTGAGTAAAATCAAACAGAAATCCTACAGATT
Organism: Pinus taeda; assembly: GCA_000404065.3. Taxonomy (NCBI): domain Eukaryota; kingdom Viridiplantae; phylum Streptophyta; class Pinopsida; order Pinales; family Pinaceae; genus Pinus; species Pinus taeda. Next base: position 12,201 of record APFE031184114.1, read on the forward strand.
AGGAGCAGTCAAACAAAAAAAGCAGAAATATAGCTACAGTCATCAACAACACTACTAAAAGTGTGAACAAAACATCTGAATTAATCTAGGATTGCTAACATTTAGTTCTATTTTTGAAATATCTACATCTTCTTGTAGATATTATTTTGTAATAAATTTTATTTGAAGTCAGAATTAGTTCGAGACAAACTCTATAAGTATTTTGTAAAAATAATTAGAGAGGGTTGATTGTGGAGAAAAGAAGATCTTTATTCAATTGTAAACTGTGGAATTTTCATTTGAAGTAATCAAATCAGAAATACAGAGGTAGTGTTGTTTCAAGATTCTTGTGTCAGAGAAATGGTGATGTTTCTCTCTTTGTAAAATGTTTCTTCTTTCAAGTTATCACATGAATGTTCTTTCTTGATTGTTACAAGAAAGATTACGAGCTTAATTTACTTACAGTTCTCTGCTCCGACTTGTTTAAACAATCTGTATGTTTTCCTTCTGAAAATTAAATATAAAATTCATTTGTGTATGCTTTATATTTAATTGATCCTCATCTTATATTCATCTTATCCATACCACACATAATTCATGAGATCCAGGAGTTTGCCTATCTCGCCCTATTTCAACTACTCTGTTTATATGTGATTTATTACTGAAAATTGTTATGACTCCATGACCAATGGACTTTTCTTTCACTTTGCAACCACAACTATAAAAACCTATCTTTGACCTTTATACCTAGCCTAAGGTCTAAAAAGCAAATAAAAATCATACAGAGAGAACCCTCTCTTAAGCTGGAAGGGCTAGATCCCAGCTTTAAAAGTTTTTTGTGGTTACCTCTGTAGTTTCCTCTTCTACCTAGGAAAACTACGAAGTGCTAACAAGCACTGTTGGAGAAGTGATATCATTAAGACAAGAACTCTAGAAGATGAAGATATCAAAAGAAGAAGGAATAGCCTCATATTTTATTAGGGTGTCAGAAATAAGAGACCAACTCCAAGAGTTAGGAGAAATAATATATGACAAGAAAATGTCTACCATAGTGCTCAATGCACAACCAAAGGAATGGGGCAACTTCACATCAAGCATCTATGGAAAGAAGGAAGCTACTCCATTCAATGAACTATGGTCATTATGCAAAATTGGAGATAATAGGCTGAAAGCAAAAATTGATGTGGGATCAAACGAGTAAGTTCAAGCATTTGCTGCCATGGATAAGAGAAAAGGGAAGTTTGGAAAGTTTGGTCTTTAGAAAAAGAAGAACAATATGTCGAAGATCCAATGCTATGGTTGTCATGAATATGGGCACTACAAGAGAGATTGACCTAAAATCTCAAGAAGGACAAGAACAAAAGAGGAAGGGAAGAAGCCCATATCATTGAAGAAGTGGAAGAAGCTGAAAAGAAGAAATCCAAGAAGGAAGAAGTAAAAGATCTTTGCTATGATTGAAATAATCTACTTCACCTAGTTTTTTTCAAGTCCTTGTTTCCAAGTTTTTGTAGAGTATAGCTATCATTGTAAGAAACATTAGAAGCGTGATAGGATGCATCATGTTAAGGGATGGCATCATAAAATCATATGATTGAAGCAAGAGCTCGTGGCATCATCATAAGGACCTTGAAAGATAACTGAAGTAGAAGTCTACATGTTTGTAGCAGTCATCATAAAAGGAAGAAGCTCTTGGTAACCTCATTGAAAAACATTAGTACTTATGGTTAGAAGAAAGTCATCTAGTATAGAGATCATCATACATCATTCAAAAGGAGCATTTGCAGGATGAGGATGATCAAGATCCTTTGTTGGAATCTTCATTGGAAGATTCACCTATTGGAAGAAGCAAGTGTCTCGTTGAGAATTCCACCTTGTATGGGATTCATGGGATGATGATATGATGACAAAGAAGTGAAGCTAGTCAAGATGATTGAAGAACTTTCAATCAAGGAAGTTGACGAAGGAAGTCTAGATGACCAAAAAGAAGAAATGAGGTATGTATGCATGTATTTGATCAAATTGAGTCATGGCATATTGTTGCAAATAGCATGGATAAATGTTCTACCTCATGAGCGTGATCAAGAGAAAGGGATCTCCTCCTTTGGAAGGATGCATGAAGGCATGATTCATATATTGACTACATGAAATCAACATAATAAGTCCTCATATGGAATATGAGGTGGTTGACAAAATAAAGGAACTATGGATGGAAGTTCCTGGGGAGCAATATGTGAAGAAAGTAAGGAGAGATCGTAAATATGCAACTATGGCCACATGGAGAAGGAAATCAACATCCGATAACTAGAAGAATTGACCATCACATCTCCATGGAAAAGGCATGAAAACTCTGATGGAGTCTAGAAAAGAAGGAGACCCCTGACATTGTATATCTTGGAGATGTGTCAATATGTATGCAGGTTGTTGATGTTGCAACTAGCAGATGTCATGATGTAAGGCAATCACAAAGGTAATATTAATTTGATATTTTTGAACAATATCGGGATGGGCTAGTACAGGGCAATCAAAGGAAACATGTCACCTACAACTAGTACTCATGCTGAGATGAAAGATCCTAATGGAAACATGATGTGGAGAAGTTAGTTGTATGAACGAAAGCCAGATATGGACTAATGGATCACTTTCCAATAAAAGAAAGGATGACATGACTGACATGATTTATGAATGAGAGTGATGGATGGTTGATGCCCTACGAAGAAGTCCCAAAAGATGAAGGCTCCATATCAAAAAAAGATGAAATTCATGACATCAAAAGAGAGAGCCCTACAAGCAGTTGACTGTCCCATGATCTCCACCTAGAGAGTTGTTGGAAGCAAGTCCCTAGTTAAGAGGGAGCTTGGACAAGTCCCTCGCTAAGAGGGAGCTTGGGTACATTACATTTATCGAATGGGTTGGTCATCCCTGGCTAAAAGAGAGTCATAGATATGGTTCTCTACTTCATGTATCATGCACTGGACCAAGACTAACAGCCATAAGTCTTAGTCAAGGCCACAAGGAGAGATGGACACATCATTCTTGTCTTCACTTTGGAAGAAAGAATGGAGGGTTGGGTAAACATCTGGCATTTGATACTCTTTGAGGATGTGGTAGGGCATCCAAAATAAGAGTAGTCATAGAGGACCGATATTCTTTGAGGACTAGGAATCCAAGATAAAAATAGTCCTGGAACGACATATCCTGAGAGAACCCGGGTGGGGTATGTTCCTTGAGAGAAAATGATGATGGTGTTTATAAATCATTGGTCTTGCCAGCATAGTGCTCTGATCTTATGGAGAGAGAGTTGTTAGTCAAGGCCTTACTGTGACAATGTTGGATGATATGATGCTAAATAGATGGGTTACCAAACCAACTCTTCTTATGAGAATTCTTCTGATTGAGAATTGTTGAAAAATGTGTAACTAGGTTCGATCTTCATAAATATGAAATGTACTTTTGATTCTTGTAAATTATAAAATGAAAGAAAATCATTATTATTATTTTTGGAGCATGGGTTTCATGTTCAAGGTCTTTTATGTTATATGTCAAGCACCCATTGAGTGTTTCTAGGGTTTGTCCTAGGTCAAGAAGTCAAAAGAGTCATTGTCATAAGTTGAAGACCCCATCAAGCACATAGTAACTTGTAAAGAAAAATATTTTTGTCCTTAAAAGTGTCAAAATACCCTCCAAGATCAAGTCAGCATGGCAGCTGGCAAGTCGTCCTAAGTTGAGGAGTCACATCCATCCACCTTTGGGAAGCCTTTATAAAGGAGGTAACTCGACCTCCTTGAAGCACATTCATCTCTCTCTCATTCAAGCAAAGGAAGAAGAAGAAGAAGGTAGTGAAGAAGGAAGAGGACGAAGAAGACTTGGTTTTGGGCTATTTCTCTCTCACACGTGCGAAGGAAGGCTAGGGCTTTTGTAGCATATCTAAGGTTTTCTTCTACATGTTTGATCTTAAAGAAGAGAAGGAAAGGTCACAAGAAGCCATCCTCAAGCCCCAGGCGTAAGAGAAAGTCAAGCGGAGGTCTAAGGAAGCCTTGGGAGGCAAATCGAAGCTCACACGTGTGGTAGCAGCAACTGCGGGAGGGCCGAAAATTTCAGGTCTGCAGTGGAGGCCAAAATTTTGCAGTCAAAGGTCAAACTTGTGCTACTAGAGGAGATTTGACTAGGTTTGACTTAGTCAAGGAAAGCACATCATTCGGAAAGGTTGGACTTGGTCTTGGAGGATATTGGTCTTGGTGTAAAGGTCTTGGAATTCGTCAATTGAAGAACCTATAAGAAAGAGGAGATTTGTGGGCTTTCCTCTCAACTGGAGAGGTTTTGGCCCTAGCTTGCAAACTACATTATGTGTTCTTGTTCTTCTTGTTTTTGGTAGTTGTTTGATGATTTGTGAACATAATAATAAGTAAAGAAGCTAATAAGTAACTTAAAGTAAAAAGACATCACAAGCAGTTATCAAGAAAAGAGAAATCACTCTAATCGTAGCCCTATAGATTTCTCAACATGGTATCGGAGCTAAGGTTGGCTAAGGGCAATATGAAGATCTATACTACATTGAAGAAGGTTCTAAAGAAGTGTTCGAAGATAGCAAGTCATCTCAAGAAAGGTATCAATGAAGCATGGAATCTCATATTTACTCCAAAGAAGGAAGTGACCAAGACAAAGGACGAAGGACTCTTGTCAGCACTCACTAGCACTTTTCAAGATGAGAACATTTGGGTGATCGATAGTGGAGCATCAAGACACATGTCTAGTCATCACAAGCAACTAAAGACATTATTAAAAGGAAAGTCTTCTTACTTCGTAGAACTTGGTGATAATAAGAGTTATCCTATGAGAGGAATCGGATCAACTTCGATAGAACTGGAAAGTGGAGGCAATATTCATCTCAACAACATCCTATTTGTTCCAGGTTTGCATAAGAACTCACTTTCCATTTCAAGTCTAGAAGATAAAGGTGATAGAGTGGCTTTTATTGATGGAAAAGTTGTAGTATGGGGTAAAGACTCAAGCATAGAAAATGCTAAAGTAACCGGGATTCGTGAATGAAGACTTTGCAAGTCGCATCTCCTCTTGTTCAAGCTTTAGTTCACATTGAAATCAGCCCATGTGAACTTTGGCATAGAAGATTTGGTCATCTCCATTTCAAAATCCTTCCAACTCTAAGTTCGATAGTAGATGGCATCCCCAAACTGAAAGAAGATCACAAAGGAGTATACAAGTGTTAAGTTATGGTATGTTCTATGCTTAGAGCAGTTTACTTCTTTTTCTTATTATTATCCACAGATTAGCAATCACATGTACATTAAGTAAAGTGCAGATAGAACATTAAACGATCGACAGAAAACAAGCCAAGCAAGAGACACAAGATGTGGCGGCTAGCCCGGGACAAACCCTAATATGGGGAAACCCTTTGATCAAATCTTCTTTTATCTTCAATAATTCAGCAAAGAGAAATAGTACAAAGATTTGATTTATATTAGCAGCAGCGAACCCCAGATCAGCCCTAAACTAGGGCAGCAGACCCTAGATCGAACTTGTCAAGTTTCCACCAGTGAGTTGTTCACCGTGCACCAGTCCAAGATTTTGCCGCGCACTAGTGCAAGATTTCGCCGCACACCAAAGAGAGAGATGTGATGATCAGTGTGTGTCTAAATGAGGAAAAGATCTCCTGTATTTATATACAAATGTTGATGATGAATAGATGCGTCTGTTGGGCTTCTGAGCCTACATGAGTTGCTGGTCGGCTTGATAATTATTCGATAATCAAAATAAATTCATATCTTCATAAATACTTATCGAAATCAGATGATCTTTAGATCAATCCTACACCTCTCGACGAGAGGAATCCAAGAAAAATATAATCAGCCGTGAATAAGGTGACCCACATGAAGTTTGGCGCCCTAGTTTCCAATTTTAACCCTCCCTCTCAACTAGGGAGAACTTCATCAGCAATTCGCCTGTATGTCGTTACTATTCATCCATCAAATGCACTGCTTTATACAGCTTGACCCCTGCTCTGCTCTTGCTCTATTCTGCCTTGTGTTGATCTGCTATGTTCTGCTCTACTCGAATTATGAAGAAGTGATCGAGGATGTATCATACCATCCTCCACTGACTCAAAGTCAGTCTCAAAGTGTGTACCACTGGTCCCAGACCAGTCTCAGCCGACCCGAAGTCAACGTCATAGTAGGTACCACTCCTACTACTGGTCCCAGACCAGTGCTTCACTGACCCGAAGTCAGTCTCAAAGTATGTAACACTGGTCCCAGACCAGTCTCAACCGACCTGAAGTCAGCGTCATAGTGGGTACAACTCCTACCACTAGTCCCAGACCAGTATCATTCATCCCAGATCAATGAAGGTCATCCTAGCATAGGGAGTACGGTAGATACAACGATGCATCCATCAGTACTACTATGGTCCCTATCCTCATTTCCCTGCTCATTGATCAGATGAGAGCTACTTCCCATGAGTCCTAGACTGCATGGGTAGGATGTCTCAACAGGAGAACTAATCATCCTGCTACACAATCGTCATGGAGAACACATCATCTAGACCTCACTGGAGAACTAATCATCCTGCTACACAATCGTCATGGAGAACACATCATCCAGACCTCACAGGAGAACTAATCATCCCGCTACACAATCGTCATGGAGAACACATCATCCAGACCTCACAGGAGAACTAATCATTCCGCTACACAATCGTCATGGAGAACACATCATCCAGACCTCAAAGGAGAACTAATCATCCCGCTACACAATCGTCATGTAGAACACATCATCCAGACGTCACAGGAGAACTAATCATCCCGCTACACAATCGTCATGGAGAACACATCATCCAAACCTCACAGGAGAACTAATCATCCCGCTACACAATCGTCATGGAGAACACATCATCCAGACCTCACAGGAGAACTAATCATCCTGCTACATAATCGTCGTGGAGAACACATCATCCAAACCTCACAAGAGAACTAATCATCCTGCTACATAGTCGCCACGGGGTGTTACAAGGAAAGTTTTGATTCTTTTACCCTGTGATCATATGTCGCTCCAAGAAGTACCCTGCGCCCCCCCCCGGAGCTCCCAGAGCTCAATACATCATACAGGACCCTCATCAGAGGGTTTCTAAACGACACCAAGTCGTTCTTGGAAAGTCAAAAATTTGACGTTTCCTAGGGGCTTTGTCAGAATATGTCGGCGACCTGTTCATCTGTACCAATATTTTGGAGCCTTATTGCTCCTTGCTGCACCATATCTCGAATATAGTGGTACCTGATATCGATATGCTTGGAGCGATCATGAAATACGGGATTCTCTGACAAACGAATCCCACTCTGGTTGTCACATAGGATCACGGTGGTATCCAATGTAAATCCAAACAACTCAATGAAGAGCTTCCGCAACCAGACTGCCTCACAGGAGGCCATGCTAGTAGCAATATACTCTGCCTCGATAATGCTCAAAGCCATTGACTTCTGCTTCCTGCTCATCCAAGATATCGAAGCAGATCCCAAGGAGAAACAGCACCCAGAAGTGCTCTTACGATCCATCATATTGCCTGCCCAATCAGCATCTATGTATCCAAGTAGTCTCACATCTTCGGCAGTGTAACTTAGCCCATATGTAATTGTGCCACGAAGATATCTTAATAGATTCTTGGCACCAATCCAATGTATGTGATGAGGTTCAACCATATGTTGACTTAATGTGTTGACTGCAAAGCATATATCTGGACGGGAGTTCACTAAGAACATTAATGCTCTGACGATTTGCCGATACTCGGTAGCATTTCGTAAAACAGGTCCAGCAGCACTACCGCTTCACTTCTTGAAGTCAAGCTCCATCGGGGTAGTTACAGGCTTGCAGTCTACCATATCGATTCTTTCCAATATCTTCACAACATATTTTCCTCAAGATAGGAAAATTTCCCTTGGCTTCTGCCAGACTTCAAGTCCTAGGAAATAGCGCATCAGTCCTAGGTCCTTCATTTCAAATTTAGAAGCCAACTACCTCTTACATTTGTGAATGAGAGGGTTTGCACCTGTTAGAAAGAGGTCGTCAACATACAGCACCAGTATGAGAGGTTCGTAATCTTCAACCTTAAAGTAAAGGTTGGGATCGGCTTCACTCCTAGCATACAAACAAAACTTGATTTGCATCATTAACTTTAAATAAACTCACCAGTCTATCATAGATTTCCTTGGAGGTGTTCAGGTCGGAGATGTAGGCCACCAAGCGCTTGTCGATAGTCCCGAATGATCTTTGTTTTGACTTCGCCGGTTTTCCATTTGTTCTTCGGTAATTGCTCTTGCTCTTGCTCGAGCTTTGTCTTCACCTCAGCTCTAATACCATGTTAAATTATGGTATGTTCTATGCTTAGAGCAATTTACTTCTTTTTCTTATTATTATCCACAGATTAGCAATCACATGTACATTAAGTAAAGTGTAGATAGAACACTAAACGATCGACAGAAAACAAGCCAAGACAAGAGACACAAGATGTGGCAGCTAGCCAGGGACAAACCCCAATATGGGGAAACCCTTTGATCAAATCTTCTTTTAACTTCAATAATTCAATAGAGAGAAATAGTACAAAGATCTGATTTATATTAGCAGCAGCAAACCCCAAATCAGCCCTAAACGAGGGCAGCAAACCCTAGATCGAACTTGTCAAGTTTCCACCGGTGAGTCGTTCACCGTGCACCAATCCAAGATTTCGCCGCACACCAGTGCAAGATTTCACCGCGCACCAGAGAGAGAGAGAGAGATGTGATGATCAGTGTGTGTCCAAATGAGGAAAAGACCTCCTGTATTTATATACAAATGTTGATGATGAATAGATGCGTCTATTGGGCTTCTGAGCCTACATGAGTTGCTGGTCAGCGTGATAATTATTCCATAGTCAAAATAAATTCAATATCTCCATAAATACTTATCGGAATCGGATGATCTTTAGATCAATCCTACACCTCTCAACGAGAGGAATCCAAGAAAACAATAATCAGCGATGAATAAGGTGACCCACATGAAGTTTGGCCCTAGTTTCCAATTTTAACAAGGGATGTGCATTGGGTAAGAATACCAAGAGACCATTGGAAGTAGTGCTTCATGGTCAAAAGAAATCTCGGAACTTATTCGTTTTGATGTTTGGGGTCCTATGACTCCTAAATCACTCGGTGGTCATCTATATTATGTCACATTTATAGATGATCTTTCAAGGAAAACTTGGGTTTACTTAATGAAATCCAAGGATGAAGTATTTACCAAATTTCAAGAATTCAAAGTTGAAGTAGAAAACCTTACAAAAAGGAGAATCAAGATATTGAGATTTGATAATGGAGGAGAATATACATCCAAGGAAATCAAAGCTTTTTGTAAGGAGCCTGGGATTAAGAGGGAGCTGATAGTCCCATATAATCCTGAACAAAATGGAGTTGCAAAACGAAAGAATCAATCCATTGAAGAAAGTGTAAAAGCAATGTTACATGATCAAGATTTACCGAAATTTATGTGGGGTGAAGCTACAAAGACAGCTGTATACATACAAAATCGAAGTCCCCACAGGTCTCTAGATAACAAGACTCCTGAAGAAGTGTTCACTAAGAAGAAACCAACAGTAGATCATCTCCAAATTTTTGGTTGTCATGTCTATATACATATACCTAACGACAAAAGAAAGAAGTTGGATCCATCTCACATGAAGGGAACATTCGTGGGCTACAGTAACTCTTCTAACGCCTATAGGATCTACATAAAGGAAGGACATCAAATAGAAGTCAGACGAGATGTGATATTTGACGAAAGTATTGCATTCAAGAAATCAAAAGATCTCCCTATGGACTCTGATGATGAAGAACTTGTTGAAGGAAATGTAACTAGGTTCGGTCTTCATAAATGTAATTTTTATATTTGTATTTATTCAAGAAAAGAAATATTATTTTTGTAATATATGTCAATGAGTTTCTTGCTCATTGAAATAGGTCTAGCACATGTTAAAGTGCTATAGGTGAGTCAAATTGTCAAAAGAAAATGTTGAAGACCTTAAGGGCATGTTACACAATGTATATGTTGGTATGAGAGTCAAAGAATATCCCTCCAAGCAAAGCCAAGTCTCCAAGCATGTGGCACCATCAAAAGAAGCCAACCGAAGCAAATAAGTCAAGTCGGCCTACAGTCTTCAAGTCGGCCTAAAAGGAGGGACAAGCCTCTATATATAGAGGTCGTCCACTCCCTCATAACGTCATAACTTACCTTTGAAATCAGCGAGCAAGGAAGATCGAAAAAGGGTAAAAGAAGAAAGACGAAGTAGAAGGAGCCTCTGGTGCAGCGAAGAAGGAGAGACTTAAACCAAAGTTCAAGGGACTGTTTTTAGGGTGAAAAATAGTCACACGTGCGAGAAATATAGGATAGTCTGCGGTCACTATAGTAGCAAGATAACAGTCATATATATCTCATGGTTTGGGCTAGTAACCTAGGCCTATAAGGCCTCCTACTCAAGCAAAGGACAAAGGACCGAAGTATAGGGGAAACCTCCCACATGTGCAAGAAATTAGGGTTGCAGTGCTTCCATATCAAGTCTGCAACTACATCTCAAGAAAGGGCTCGGTTGGAGGAAGGATAAAGTACTCTTCATATGTAAAGGAATCTACCAAGGAATAAAGAGGAATATCTCTTATAGAAGATACCTAACAAGGACTAATAATAGTTGCCAAAAGAAGGACGAAGTGTTAGGGAGCAAAGTGCCAGAAGAAGGAAGACTAAGTGTCAAGGAACAAAGTGTAGAAAGGAGGTAGGACTTGACTTGTGCTTGGAGGATATTCTAGTCAGGGGTCTAAGGTTTGGCATTAATCAATAAGAAGTTTCAATAAGAGAAGTTTACCAAAGGGTTTTCCTCTCAAGAGAAGAAAAGTTTTGGCCCTGGCAGAGAGCCAACATCTTGTGTTCTTGTTCTTATGTTTCTGGTAGCAGTTTGATGAAGTACACACACATGAATTAATAAGGAGAAGAAGAAGATTAAGCTAACAAGAAAAGTAAAAAGACTCCACAAATTGTTATCAAGTAAAGAAGAATCACACTACACCTAATTGCCCTTGATTCTTCAAAATGGTATTAGAGGTAAGGTGACACATCAAGAAAGGACATCTACAAAAGTTGAAGCATCAAGCCAAGAAGTCTCAATCACTTCAAGAACAAGAAGGTCTACCATCTATCATTCATCAAGGAAGACTACAAAGCAAAAAGAAGAGCCTTATATAAAGGCACCTACAAGAGCAGCAAATCAAAGAAGGACCTACATCATCTACAAGCCATCAAGCACATTTCATCATCAAAAGTCAAGTCTACTTGGAGAAAGCAACTTGAAGAACATCAAGATCTAAGGAAGGCAAGCCATCAAGTCTTCAAGGAGAAAGCAAGTCTACTACATCTCAAAATCTATCAAGTACGTATATGTCTCCTTCTGAATATACATCAATGTCTTTTTGCAAGGAAAGCAACAAATTGGTAGGTACCAATAACTTTCTTGCATGGAAGAAGAGGACTGATTTACTTCTCAAGGAGAATGAACTTCTAGAACATATCAAAGGGAATATCACTATTCCTGCTAAGGAGCAAACTCAAACCTTAGCCAAGTACAATAAGGATGAGACAAGAGCTCAAATGATTCTAATAGAATCCATCAAGGACTCTCTCATTCCTTATGTCTCCAAACTTGAAACATCAAAAGAAATCTATGATAAACTAGTAGAGCTATTCTCGGTAACCACGGCTAGAGAAGTGATATTTGTACGAAATGAATTGTACAAAATGAAGATATCAAAGGAAGGAATAGCTCCCTATTTCATGAAGATATCTGATTGGGATCAACTTCATGAGTTAGGGCAAGTCATGTCCGACAGGGAAATGACAACCATAGTACTCAATGCTCTCCCTGAGGATTGAGGCAACTTCACATCAAGTAGAAGGAAGCCACCCCACTAAGTGCAATGTGGTCTCTATGCAAGATAGAGGAAACAAGATTCAAAGCAAAGGAAGATGTGGGATCAAAGGAGCAAGCTTTTGCTACCATGGCTGAGAGAAAAGGAAAATTTGGCATATTTGGTCCACGAAGAACAAACAACAAAGATATGTCCAAAATCCAATGTTATGGATGCCAAGAATATGGACACTACAAAAGGAATTGTCCTAAACTAAGGAAGGACAACAACAACAAAAGAAAAAGGGAAGAAGCTCATATGACTCAAGAAATGAAAGAAGAAAACAAGAAGCAAAAGAGGGAAGATCCTCGGATTTCTACTATGACTAAGTCAAACTCTTTACTTAAAGTCTTCTTTCAAAGTTTTAAGTAGTATAGGAGCATGTAGGAATAGAATAAAATTGCATGGCTAGAAACATCTTCTAGAATCTAGAAGAATAATGTACATAGAATTCAAAATACTCATGGAGAATGAACATTTATAATGGACCAAAATGCATGGTTAGAAATATCTACTAGAATATAGGAGCATGGTAGATATTGCTCAAGATATTCATGTAGAAGGAGCATAACTAGTATAGGACTTCATCCACAATGAAAGAAAATTGATCATGATTAAGAATCTTAGAAGACCTCCATCATCAAAAGGAAAGAAACATTTGCAGGGTAAGGGTCTTCAAGATCTTCTGATGGAATCTTCAAAAGAAGATTCATAAACAAAAGCAGATGTCTCATTGGGAATCCCATTCATGGGATTCAAGAAAAGGATGATATGCAGGCAAGCTAAGATGAAGGAAGAAGACCACACCATGGACAATCAATTGAAGATAAGATGATCAAAGGAGAATCAAGATGAGGTATGTATGCATCAAAGTTTAATCATGTTATCATATGTATATTATTGAGTCATGGGAATAGTTCTATAACATGATCAAGTAGGAAAAAATCTCTTTCATGTACTACAATGCAATGAAGGTCAACAAAAAGAAATACTCACATAAAGAGAATAAGGTTGTTGACTAAGGAGCAAGTGAAGAAGGAATGTTGACTAGTCCTAGAAGCAAGCAATGAAGAAGTACACCCACAAGGAGCATAAGGTGGTTGACCAATCTAAACAAGAAGAAGCAAGTGAAGAAAGAGGTCAAGCATGTGAAGAACACCATGATCACCAAGAATCACTATCTGACAAGATATTTTGAAGACATCACCCGAAAGAAGGCATGACAACTCTGACAAAGGAAGAAAAATATCGAAGGACCCTTGACACCTATGAAGGCCTTGCAGATATGAAAGGTGCAGATAATTGATTCTACTCTACGAAGATGTCATGATGAAGAAGTCATCCAACAAAAGCACCATTTAATGTTGAAGCAACATCAAGATGAAGTCATGAAGGGTTACTATATCAAAGCATGGGAACAAGCAAGTACAAAGAAGCATCCATGTGAAGAGTAGTTTGAAGCATAGACAAGATGACAAGAAAACTCGATATATGACAAGAAGGCCACTTTCCACGAAGGAAGCAATGACATGACAAACCAGGAAGGAAAGTGATCGATGGATGGTGCCCTAACAAGAAGAAGTTCGAACAAAAACTTCATGACATCAAAGAAAGGAAGGAGATCAAGTAGCTGGAGGACCCACGAAGAAGAAGTTGTTGATGAATGAATAAGTCCCTAGCTAAGAGGGAGTTATAACAAGTTCCCAATTTCAAAGGAACTTGGACAAATACCTTGTCAGAGGATACTTGGGCATGTCTTCCTCAATTGAGAGGAATTGATATACACAACATTCTTGTATTCACCTTGGAAGAAAGAATGGGAGGATTGGGTAATCATCTGGCATCAGATACTCTTTGAGGATGTGTAGGGCATCCCAAACAAGTGTAGGCAAGAGGACCGATATTCTTTTAGGGTTGGGAACCCAAGACAAGAATAGCCGTAGAAGGTCATACTCAGTGAACACCTAGGTGGGTATGTACCTTGAGAGACAATGACTAAGGTGTCTATAAGTCATTGGTCTCGCCAACATTGTGCTCTGATCTGTTGACAAATAGAGTTGTCATTCAAGGCCTTGATGTGGAAACAATGTCGGTTACTATGATGCTATAACAAATGGATTTCCAATCCGGTTTCTCTTATGTGAATTCTTCAAGATTGAAACATAACCAAACACCTTGTAATGTTGTATGAATACCTCCGTAGTTAAGAGGGAGTGTTGAAGGAAATGTAACTAGGTTCGGCCTTCATAAATGTACTTTTGATTATTGTATTTATTCAAGAAAAGAAATATTATTTTTATAATATATGTCAATGAGTTTCTTGAGCATTGAAATAGGTCTAGCACATGTTAAAGTGCTATAGGTGAGTCAAATAGTCAAAAGAAAATGTTGAAGACCTTAAGGGCATGCTACACCATGTATATGTTTGTATAAGAGTCAAAGAATATCCCTCCAAGCAAAGTCAAGTCTCCTCCAAGCATGTGGCACCATCAAAAGAAGCCAATCGAAGCAAATAAGTCAAGTCGGCCTAAACGAAGGGACAGACCTCTATATATAAAGGTTGTCCACTCCCTCATAATAGCATAACTTACCTTTGAAATTAGCGAGCAAGGAAGACCGAAAAAGGGTGAAAAAAAGAAAGACGAAGTAGAAGGAGCCGACGAAGTAGAAGGAGCCTCTAGTGCAACGAAGAAGGAGAGACTAATACCGAAGTTGAAGGAACTGTTTTAAGGGTGAAAAACAGTCACACATGCGAGAAATAGAGGGCAGTCAGCAGTCACTACCGCAACAAGATAACAGTCATATATATCTCATGGCTTGGGCTAGTAACCTAGGCCTATAAGGCCTCCTACTCAAGCGAAGAAGAGAGTCTCTCAAGCAAAGGACAAAGGAACCAAAATATAGGGGAAACCTCCCACACGTGCGAGAAATTAGGGATGCAGTGCTGCCATATCAAATCTGCAACTACATCTCAAGAAAGGGCTCGGTTGGAGGAAGTATAAAGTACTCTTCATATGTAAAGGAATCTAACAAGGAATAAAGAGGAATATCTCTTATAGAAGATACCTAACAAGGACTAATATCAATTGTCGGAAAGGACAAAGTGTCAAGAAGCAAAGTGTCGGAAGAAGGAAGACTAAGTGCCAAGGAACAAAGTGCAGAAAGGAGGAAGGACTTGACTTGTGCTTGGAGGACATTCTAGTCAGGGGTCTAGGGTTTGGCATTAATCAATAAGAAGCTTCAATAAGAGAAACTTACCAAAGGGTTTTCCTCTTAAGAGAAGAGAGGTTTTGGCCTTGGCAAAGAGCCAACACCTTGTGTTCTTGTTCTTATGTTTTTGGTAGCAGTTTGATGAAGTACACACACATGCATTAATAAGAAGAAGAAGAAGATTAAGCTAGCAAGAAAAGTAAAAAGACTCCACAAATTGTTATCAAGGAAAGAAGAATCACACTACAACTAATTGCCCTTGATTCTTGAACAGAACTTCCGGTATTCGAGGAAGAATTTACTAGGGAAGAAGAAGAGTCAAATCAAGAGTCAAACCATGAAGATGAAGGTCCCTGTGAACCTATACAACTTGTGGTAATTCCCAAAACTAGAAAAAGACCTAACTTGTCGAAGTCTACACTTCTAGATGCAAAAGGTCATGGAGCAGATAAGGGTACATTCAGGGAAAGCAAGAAGCTTAAACGATATTCTGGGTATGCAACCTACATGACAAAACTAATTGAAGCATAGCCATCCACTTTTGAAGAAGTTGTCAATCACCAAGAATGGAAGGATGCCATGAATGAAGAATATCAATAAATAATGAAGAATGGAGTTTGGGATATTGTACCTAGGACCAAAGACAAATTTGTGGTAACTTCCTAGTGGCTCTACAAGGTCAAATGTATAGCAGATGGAAGTATTGATAAATATAAGGCAAGATTTGTGGCTAAGAGCTTCTCTCAACAAGAAGGCATCAACTATGAAGAGACATTTTCTCCGACGGCAACGTATACAACTATACGTTCGTTGGTCTCTTTGGCAGCATCGATGTGATGGAACATCCACCAAATGGATGTCAAGACTGCATTCCTGAATGGCACAATTGATAAGTAAGTCTGTATAGAACAAAACCTTGGGATTTGAGGTTAAAGATAGAAAGGCATATGCCTGCAGGTTGAAGAAGGCATTATATGGCCTCAAGCAAGCACCAACGGCATGGTATGCAAGAATGGATGCATACATACAAAGATTAGGCTTCACAAAGAGTTTTGTTGATCCAAACCTTTATATTACGGTTGTGAAGAGAGAGACGATAATCATTTTTTGTATGTGGATGATCTTATCTTGATAGGTGTGGAAGGTCGAATTGAAGAATGTATGAAGCAACTAACAACAAAATTTGACATGAAGGATCTAGGGCTAATGCACTACTAGACTGGAAGTCTGGCAAGGACCTAATGAGATCTATCTAGGATTCTAGGTTAAGGGAAGTATGTGATCAATATTACGGTTGTGAAGAGAGAGACGGTAATCATTTTTTGTATGTGGATGATCTTCTCTTGATAGGTGTGGAAGGTCGAATTGAAGAATGTATGAAGCAACTAACAACAAAATTTGACATGAAGGATCTAGGGCTAATGCACTACTATTTGGGACTGGAAGTCTAGCAAGGACCTAATGAGGTCTATCTAGGTTAAGGGAAGTATGTGATCAATATGTTGAATAGGTTTGACATGATGGACTACAAACCAATGACAACTCCAATGATCACAAACTTGAAAAGACTAAGGAGTTCTCAATCAAGCCATGTGGATCCTTCCAGGTATAGATAATTAATTGGCTCACTAATGTACTTGGTGAATACTCGACCAAACATATGTTTTGCAGCAAATGTTCTCAATCAATTCCAAGTGGAATCGAAGCATGATCATTGGATAGCAGTAAAACATACACTGAGATATTTGCAAGGAAACATCCATTACTACCATAAATATGATAGGAGGAATGATGTCCACTTGATTGGATATACAGATTCTGACTGGGGAGGCAGTGAGCAAGATGGAAGGAGCACTATAAGAGGATGTTTCAGTTTGGGATCCTCCATGATCTCATGGATAAGCAGAAAGCAAGATACAGTTGCTTTGAGTAGTGTCGAGGCTAGGTATTTTGCGGCCTATCAAGTAAGTAGAGAAGCGATCTGGTTGAGGACGTTGTTATCAAACCTATTTGAAGGACTGATGGATCCTACAATGATACATTGTGTTAACACTAGTTGTATACAATTGTCTAAAGACCCAATGTTTCATGGAAAGACAAAGCATATCAACAACAAGTATCACTACATTCGAAAGCTAGTACAAGATGGTGTGTTGCAGCTACAATATATCTCCACTGATGAGCTACTAGTTGATATATTTACAAAATCTCTTCCTAATAAGAAACTTGTGTATTTGAGAGACAAGCTTGGTTTGGTTGATGTATTCTCCCTAGTTGAGAGGGAGAGATAGCCACATCAGTCTTGTCTTCACTTAGGAAGATAGGATGGAGGATTAGGTAAGCATCTGGCATCCGATACTATTTGAGGATGAGGTAGGGCAGCCAAGATAAGAGTAGTCATGGACCGATATTCTTTGAAGACTAGCTATCCAAGATAAGAATAGTCAAAAAAGGTCATACTCTGTGAACACCTGAGTGGTGTATGTACCTTGAGAGACAATGATGATGGTGTCTATAAATCATTGGTCTCACCAGCATTGTGCTCTGATCTAGTGGAAAGATAGATTTGTTAGTCAAGGCCTTGCTATGTGACAATGTTGGTTGATATGATGCTAAACAGATGGGTTACCAAACCAACACTTCTTGTGATACCTCTTCAAATTGAGAATGTCCATGTACCATTTATGAATACCTCCCTAGTTAAGAGGGAGTGTTGAAAAATGTGTAACTAGGTTCAGTCTTCATAAATATGAAATGTACTTTTGATTCTTGTAAATTATATAATGAACGAAAATTATTATTATTATTTTTGGAGCATGGGTTTCATGCTCAAGGTCTTTTATTTTATAGGTCAAGCACCCATTGAGTGCTTCTACGGCTTGTCCTAGGTCAAGAAGTCAAAAGAGTCATTGTCATAAAAAGACCCCATCGAGCACATTGTAACTTGTAAAGAAAAATATTTTTGTCCTTAAAAGTGTCAAAATACCCTCCAAGATCAAGTCAACCTGGCAGCTAGCAAGTCGACCTAATTTGAGGAGTCACGTCCACCTTTGAGAAGCCTATATAAAGCAGGTAACTCGACCTCCTTGAAGCACATTAATCTCTCTCTCATTCAAGCAAAGGAAGACTTGGTTTTGGGCTATTTCTCTCTCACAAGTGTGAAGGAAGGTTGGGGTTTTTGCAGCAAATATAAGGTTTTCTTCTACAGGTTCGATCTTGAAGAAGGGAAAGAAAGAAGGTCAAGCGAAGTTCACAAGAAGCCATCCTCAAGCGAAGGTCTAAGGAAGCCTTGGGAGGCTAATCGAAGCTCACATGTGTAGCAGCAACAGTTGCAGAAGGGCCGAAAATTTCAAGTCTCCAGTGGAGGTGGAAATTTTGCAGTTGGATGTCAAACTTGTGTTATTGGAAGAGATTTGACTAGGTTTGACTTAGACAAGGAAAGCACATCATCCACAAAGGTTAGACTTGGTCTTGGTGTAAAGGTCTTGGAATTCATCAATTGAAGAATCTATAAGGAAGAGAAGGGATTTGCGGGTTTTCCTCTCAACTGGAGAGGGCCCTAGCTTGCAGACTATATTATGTGTTCTTATTCTTCTTGTTTTTGGTAGTTGTTTGATGATATGTGAACATAATAATAAGTAAAGAAGCTAATAAGTAAAAGTAAAAAGACATCACAAGCAATTATCAAGAAAAGAGAAATCACTCTAATCATAGCCCTACAAATTTCTCAACATGGTATCGAAGCTAAGGTTGGCTAAAGGCATTATGAAGATCTGTACTACATTGAAGAAGGTTCTAAAGAAGTGTTTGAAGATAGAAAGTCATCTCAAGAAAGGTATCAAGGAAGCATGGAATCTCATATTTACTCCAAAGAAGGAAGTGACCAGGACAAAGGACGAAGGACTCTTCTCAGCACTCACTAGCACTTTTCAAGATGAGAACAATTGGGTGATCGATAGTGGAGCATCAAGACACATGACTGGTCATCACAAGCAACTAAAGACATTATCAAAAGGAAAGTCTTCTTACTTCATAGAACTTGGTGAGGATAAGAGCTATCCTGTGAGAGGAAACAGATCAACCTCGATAGAACTGGAAAGTGGAGGCAATATTCATCTCAACAACATCCTATTTGTTCCAGGTTTGCATAAGAACTTACTTTCCATTTCAAGTCTAGAAGATAAAGTTGAGAGAGTGGCTTTTATTGATGGAAAAGTTGTAGTATGGGGTAAAGACTCAAGCATAGCAAATGCTAGAGTAATTGGGATTTGTGAAGAAAGACTTGGCAGGTTGCTATCTCCTCTTGCTCAAGACTTAGTTCACATTGAAATCAACCCATGTGAACTTTGGCATAGAAGATTTGGTCATCTCCATTTCAAAATCCTTCCAACTCTAAGTTTGATAGTAGATGGCATTCCTAATTGAAAGAAGATCACGAAGGAGTATGCAAGGGATGTGCATTAGGTAAGAATACCAAGAGACCATTTGGAAGCAGTGCTTCACAGTCAAAAGAAATCTTGGAACTTATTCATTCTGATGTTTGTGGTCCTATGACTCCTAAAACACTTGGAGGTCATATATATTATGTCACATTTATAGATGATCTTTCAAGGAAAACTTGGGTTTACTTTATGAAATCCAAGGATGAAGTATTTACCAAATTTCAAGAATTTAAAGTTGAACTAGAGAACCTTACAGAAAGGAGAATCAAGATATTGAGATCTGATAATGGACGAAATATACATCCAAGGAAATCATAGCTTTCTGTAAGGAATCTAATATTAAGAGAGAGTTGATAATCCCATATAATCCTGAACAAAATGGAGTTGCAGAACGAAAGAATCGATCCATTGAAGAGAGTGTAAAAGCAATGTTATATGATCAAGATTTACCGAAATTTTTGTGGGGTGAAGATACAAAGACAATTGTATACATACAAAATCAAAGTCCCCACAGATCTCTAGATAACAAGACTCCCAAAGAAGTGTTCACTGGGAAGAAACCAAGAGTAGATCATCTCCAAATTTTTGTTTGTCTTGTCTATATATTATACCTAAGGACAAAAGAAAGAAGTTGGATCCATCTGGCATGAAGGGAACATTTGTGGGCTATAGTAACTCTTCTAAGGCCTATAGGATCTACATAAAGGAAGGGCACCGAATAGAAGTCAATCAAGATGCGATATTTGACGAAACTATTGCATTCAAGAAATCAAAAGATCTCCCTATGGACTCTGATGGTGAAGAACTTCTGGTATTCCAGGAAGAAGTTACTAGGGAAGAAGAAGAATCAAACCATGAAGATGAAGGTCCCTGTGAACCTATACAACCTGTGGTAATTCCCGAAACTATAAAAATACCTAACTTGTTGAAGTCTACACTTCTAGATGCCGAAGGTCATTGAGCAATTCAAGGTACATTCAAGGAAAGCAAGAAGCTTAAATGATATTCTGGCAATGCAACCTACACGACAAAACTAATTGAAGCAGAGCCATCCACTTTTGAAGAAGTTGTCAATCACCAAGACTGTAAGGATGCCATGAATGAAGAATATCAATCAATAATGAAGAATGGAGTTTGGGAGATCATACCAAGGCCCAAAGAGAAATCTATGGTAACTTACAAGTTGCTCTACAAGATCAAACATACATTAGATGGAAGTATTGATAAATATAAGGCAAGATTTGTGGCTAAGGGCTTCTCTCAACAAGAAGGCATTGACTATGAAGAGACATTTGCTTCGACAACAAGGTATACAACTATACGTTCATTGGTCTCTTTGGCAGCATCGATGGGATGGAACATCCACCAAATGGATGTCAAGACTGCATTCTTGAATGGCACAATTAATGAGGAAGTCTATATAGAACAACCCTTGGGATTTGAAGTTAAAGATAGAAAGGCAAATGTCTATAGGTTGAAGAAGTATGGCCTCAAGTAAGCACCAAGGGCATGGTATGCTAGAATGGATGCATACCTACAAAGGTTAGGCTTCACAAAGAGTTTTGTTGGTCTGAACCTTTATATTAAGGTTGTGAAGGGAGAGTCGGTAATCATTTCCTGTATGTGGATGATCTTCTCCTAACAGGTGTGGAAGGTCGAATTAAAGAATGTAAGAAGCAACTAACAACAGATTTGACATCAAGGATCTAGGGTTGATGCGCTATTATTTGGGACTGGAATTCTAGCAAGGACCTGATGAGATCTATCTAGGTTAAGGGAAAGTATGTGATCAAGATGTTGAACAGGTTTGACATGATGGGCTACAAACCAATGACAACTCCAATGATCACAAACTTGAAAAGACTAAGGAGTTCTGAATCAAGCCATGTGGATCCTTCCAGGTATAGACAATTAATTGGCTCACTAATGTACTTGGTGAATACTCGACCAAACATATGTTTTGCAACAAATGTTCTCAGTCAATTCCAAGTGGAATCGAAGCATGATCATTAGATATCAGCAAAACATATACTGAGATATATGCAAGGAACATCCATTACTGCCTGAAATATGATAGGAGGAATGATGTCCACTTGATTGGATATACAATTCTGACTGGGGAGGCAGTGAGCAAGATGGAAGGAGCACTACAGGAGGATGTTTTAGTTTTGGATCCTCCATGATCTCGTAGATAAGAAGAAAGCAAGATACAATTGCTTTGAGTAGTGTTGAGGTTGAGTATATTGCAGCCTGTGAAGTAAGCAGAGAAGCGGTCTGGTTGAAGACGTTGTTATTCGACCCATTTGAAGGACCAATGGATCCTACAATGATACGTTGTGATAACACCAGTTGTATACAATTGTCTGAAGACCCAGGGTTTCATGGAAAGACAAAGCATATCAACAACAAGTATCACTACATTCGAAAGCTAGTACAAGATGGTGTGTTGCAGCTACAATATATCTCCATTGATGAGCAGGTAGATGACATATTGACAAAATCTCTTCCTAATAAGAAGCTTGTGTATTTGAGAGACAGGCTTGGTTTGGTTGATGTATCGTCCCTAGTTGAGAGTGAGAGATAGCCACATCATTCTTGTCTTCACTTTGGACGACAGAATGGAGGATTGGGTAAACATCTGGCATCCAATACTATTTGAGGATGAAGTAGGGCATCCAAGATAAGAGTAGTCGTGGACCGATATTCTTTGAGAACTAGCTATCCAAGATAAGAATAGTACAAACAAGCTCATACTCTATGAACACCCGGGTGGGGTATGTACCTCGAGAGAGACAATGATGATGGTGTCTATAAATCATTGGTCTCGCCAGCGTTGTGCTCTGATCTAGTGGAGAGATAGAGTTGTTAGTCAAGGACTTGTGACAATGTCGATTGATAAGATGCTAAACAGATGGGTTACCAACCCAACTCTTCTTATGAGACCTCTTCAAATTGAGAATGTCCATGTACCATTTATGAATACCTCCCTAGTTAAGAGGGAGTGTTGAAAAATGTGTAGCTAGGTTCAATCTTCATAAATATGAAATGTACTTTTGATTATTGTGAATTATAAAATGAAAGAAAATTATTATTATTATTTTTGGAGCATGGGTTTCATGCTCAAGGTTTTTTATTTTATAAATCAAGCACCCATTGAGTGCTTCTAAGGTTTGTCCTAGGTCAAGAAGTCAAAAGAGTCATTGTCATAAGTTGAACACCCCATCGGGCACATTGTAACTTGTTAAAAAAAATGTCATTAAAAGTGTCAAAATACCCTCCAAGATCAAGTCGGTTTGGCAGGTTGGCAAGTCGGCGTAATTTGAGGAGCCACGTCCACCTTTGAGAAACCTATATAAAGGAGGAAATTCAACCTCCTTGAAGCACATTCATCTCTCTCTCATTCAAGCAAATGAAGAAGAAGAAGAAGGCAATGAAGAAGACTTGGTTTTGGGTTATTTCTCTCTCACACTTGTGAAGGAAGCTAGGGTTTCTGCAACAGATCTAAGGTTTTCTTCTACAGGTTCGATCTTGAAGAAGAGAAGGAAAGAAGGTCAAGCGAAGGTCACAAGAAGTTATCCTCAAGCTTCAGGAGTAAGAGAAAGCCAAGTGAAGGTCTAAGGATGCCATGGGAAGCTATTCAAAGCTCACACATGTGGCAGTAGCGACTGCAAGAGGGCTAAAAATTTTAGGTCAGCAATGGAGGCCGAAATTCTGCAGATGGAGGTCGAAGTTGTGCTACTGGAAGAGATTTGACTGGGTTTGACTTTGACAAGGAAAGCACATCATCCGGAAAGGTTGGACTTGGTCTTGGAGGGTAGAAATCTAGGACATCAATAGTTAGGTGATTTCTCTACTTATGAAAATTTCTTGTGATAGTCTTTTTATTTTTCTTTATTACAATCTTCTCTTCCTGAGTTATTATTGTGTTCCTTTCATCAAGACAATTACCAAATCATGACCAATAAAGAGACAAGAGACACAGTATATAGGCTTCTCAGCTAGGGGCAAAACCTCTCACTCTTTGAGAGGAAAACTCAAACGAAATTCTTCTTATAGGACCTTCAATTGAGGAATACCAAGACCATGACAAAGACCCTCGACACTAGAGCCCTCTCAAGGCCAAGTCACAAGCCTCCTTTTCAACATTGCTCTTCCTCTTTTCCTTCTTGGCTTCCTTTAGAATTTCAACCTCTTCTTGTAGATCTGCAACCTTACAACAGAAACCCTAGATGATTTTTGCTCCTTGAATGGTCTCCTCAAGAGGGAGACTCCTTTCACTTCCTTACTCGACTTCCTTGAGGGAATTCCTCTCCTAAACTTGATCACCCTTGTATGACTGACCATGATGGAGTATCTCATCCTAGGTGTATAGATGTGAGGAAGGAGCAATCATGGATGCATGAGGTACCTCGGCCTTTGTTTTCCCACCCCTCTAAATGCCTTTTACTTTTTCTTGATTCTTTTTTGTATTACCGCTCATAGATCAAGGAATGAGAACTTGCTTTATATGATGTAGCAGTTATTACCCCCTTTGGTATGGGGCAGTCCATTGCCCAATAGAGGTTGGGACATGCAAGGGTTCCTTGCCTTCTATGAGATGGGGCAACATTGGCCCAAGAACCAGGTGATGGTCATATGAGAGAGGTAGATCTCATGCTTAGCTTCTGCCTACATGTTATTTTGTAAGTCTTTGGCCATCTTTTGCATTTTGATTTTTTCTTTTGTTTTTTTCTTGTGGCCGTTATATGCTCTTTCTATTTCTTTTAGTTACATCAACCTCCCAAGGCGCATTTCTAGGCCCTACCCAAGTATGAGGATATGCGAGTTCCAAATCCCAGAGAACCAATTATCAGTTGAACTCGAAGAAGGGAGGTGGAATAGGGGCTCATAATTTAAGATGGAAAATGGTAAGTATGGAATAAGGAAAGATGAGGTGTATTATTCTAGGGAGATATTTTTTCCTAGGGTTTCAAAATTTCTTTACTCAATTAAGTGATGAAACAAACAATCCATTCAGTGGTACAATATAATATGATCAAAACAACAATACAATATCAATGTTCATTCCATTAACAATATCACTATTCCATTCACACATATAACCAATTCGTATTAAACTTCAACTAATCCACGTCGAGTTCCAAGTCCAACAAACTATAGTCAATGAAAAATTATACATCCAACCACCAATTACTAGAACTGCCCATACCATTTCACAGATTAAAATAATGCACCACTAGTGTACTCTTGTGAATTCTAATAAGAAGGCCTAATGGAGTACCCTTCTCTAAATCTGCTATGGGAGGAATCAATCCTAAGTTTAGGATTTGTTGTTTTCTCCTTCTAATCACCCTAGAGGACAAGTTTGTAGTCTTCCTCAAGACTTGTACTAACTTCAAGAGATTTCAGTCTACCCCAAACCCAAAAACAAACCTTCAAGAGGGTCTGACTTCTACAAGAAACTTTTGTTTTGCTCCAAAATCCATGGATTGCTTCAAGGGAACGATACTATCCGTCTCAGGAGTATTTTCGCCCAAGATTAACCTCAGAAAATTCGTGTTTCCTACATCAAACAATTTTGGTTTCCTCAGACTTCGATCTATTAGTTATAGACGGCCTCAATTGCCTCAGAATTATTTTGTTTCCTGCCTCAAGTTCACTCTAGTAACCTAAATGGACTCGCGACCTGCTTCAAAAGATCTTTTCGTCGATCACAAAGAGAACTCGTGATGATTAAGCCAAGAAAAACTCCAGTCTGTCCAAGCGTTATCCTTAGAGAAAACTCACCCAACTTTAGGGTGACTAGATGTTGCCTTGCCACAGATCTTTCTAGAAATACTTTGCTGCTCCTTCAGATCATTATGCCCTTGTTGCCTAAACAAATAAACAAAAGACAAAATATGTTGAAAGACTTCATTACTTCCTCAACTGATGCTTCCAGTTGCCAGAACAAGAAAACGTGACTAGGTACGGTGGGATCACCTCCACCAAAACTAGTCCAAGAGAGAAAATGGGGTCTTAAACCCTCAATGCCTCAAGCTCAACAAATCAAAGACAAATGATCTAATCCAAGTGATACCTTAAGTCATTCTAATCCTCTTGTATTTATAGATTTCCTTGAAGGGGGCATTTCTCTTTAATTAATTGAGTGAGGTTCACACCACGCCCCAACTTTGGGATTTTTAGCCCTAGTTGCCCCAAAACTTGCCCAAACATTGGGTATTTTGGGGTTTTCTTCTTTATCAAGGACTATAGCCTACAGGGATTGATAGTCTACTTCATCCCTTGGACCAATTAATCTCTCGAGGACATTACATGGGGCTATGCTATCTCAATCATGGTTTCCAAAGTAGTGCCCCTTCCCAAAGCCACGGGCCACTGTACTAGGATTGAAAATTAACCCTCCATTTAAGGTGAGGGAACAAGATCACGGCAAAGACCATTCTTCTTTCCAAGTTACCCATAATCCATGCCAAAATGCCCAAATAAAAACAAGCATAAGCACCTGATTGCAAAATGAATAAAGTACCTTGTGATCAGAAGCCCACCTTCAACATGTGCTCTTGGCAAATGGGCGAGGAGACATATGACCAATGCAAGTGGCAAAGACATGAATCGCACGTCACATCGGCTACAAGGTGGCTCTCAAGGGTTACTAGCTATCAGCTGGAAGAGATGAATAGGACAAAAGTTTCTCCTAGGGGTCACCCACTTTGGTGGGTAACAAGAACCACTTGTGGATGCACTTACATTAATTTTCATGGGTAACATTGATGGAATCAAAATACGCTCACAAATTTTAATTTTTTTTCGCATGGTTTAGCAAACACTCCACTTAATAATGGTCTTGTCTTATATGTGAACATTTAAATTAATCATGTGGATGGTTAATGTTTAAAAACATTTATTTATTAAGTGTATCCATATGATGTGAATAAATTTCATGTGCAAGAATCTCTCTTTTGTGTAGATCTTCTTCCGGATTCATCGCATTAATTTTCTTTAGATCGACGTTTCGAACAAGCAATGGTGGTTCATCGTCAGGATGTGATAGAATGATGAAAACTGATCTTTATTTCTTTTAATAAATAGTTAAGAGATGCTTTGCCGACATATATTTCAATCATAAACTAATATGTTACTGTTCTAATTGTCTTTGTTATTTCATTTGTTTTAATTATTATGTTTTATTGCCTCAATTATATTAATTTAGATTTGTTTATAAGATATAATTTTAATAGGCTATGTTGTTTAAAAGATAACTAACAACATAGCCTATTAAAATTATATCTTATAAACAAATCTAAATTAATATAATTGAGGCAATAAAACATAATAATTAAAACAAATGAAATAACAAAGACAATTAGAACAATAACATATTAGTTTATGATTGAAATATATGTCGGCAAAGCATCTCTTAACTATTTATTAAAAGAAATAAAGATCAGTTTTCATCATTCTATCACATCCTGAAGATGAACCACCGTTGCTGGTTCGAAATGTCGATCTAAAGAAAATTAATGCGATGAATCCGTAAGAAGATCTACACAAATTTGAAGATCACAGAAACCTCAAAGACAAAATTTCTCTCTTGGTTGTCATATTTCCACATGTAATGGGCATCTCTTTTATTGGACGTCAGAGTTCATGAGATTTAAGAATTAATGAGCTTTATTTAAAGATCTCACCAAGACACTCAACATTAATAACACCATTAAATCAACCAATCTAATCTTTAAACATTTGATCCCTTCCAACCTTTGGTTCATTTTCTACCCTATTTCCCTTGACCTAGTATTTGCCCCACTAGAATTCCTTTCTAGGACCCTTGCTAGTTTGAGTAGTAATGGAGCAATAGTCCATTGTCACCTCAACTAAAGCTCCCTACTCTTTACATACTTTCACCGATGGGAGGAGACCCGGTATGAAGGGAATCACCTAGATAAATGTGTCAATAAAGGGAAATGAGTGATTCCTAAAGGCCTATTCACAAGAGAAACTCAAATTGTGGTGGTTTGCTTGCTTGAAAAGCAAGGTGAAAGGCTCTCTAAGAAGGGCCAAGGAGATTTCAAGGGCTAGGGTTTGCAAGTAAGACTTGTAATGGAGAGGCCTAGTCCAAGAAATCTTTGTGGGAAACTTGGATTCCAGGTGGTCTTTGTGAAGTTGTCTTTAAGAGATTGCAGGACCACATGAGACCAAGTGGACCCGTAATTAGGTCAAGGGGATGGAATTGATCAATCAAGGGTATGTTTGACCTAATTGTGGAAGAGAAGAGGATCAATGGACAAATATTCTTGGAATAGAATGCAATGATCCAAATGAGGTCACTAGCCAAGGGAAACCTAGGGCAAGAAATGGTCCTTGAGCTAGGGCTTGCAATATTTCGAGATCCCATTGCCAAATTTGCTTCAAATTTGGAGGGTCTCTAGAGCAAACTCCAGCGCAATTGTGGACCAAAAAATAGAAGTGTTTGAATGGCTAGATTGTTAGATAATTGATGCCCTAGGTGACCTATGTAGGCTAGACCTAGAAAGAAAGAGAGAAAGGTGAGAAAAATATGCTTTAGAGTGATCACCTATGGAGGACCATTACCTAATCCTTTGGGGGAAATGGAGTCAAGATGATTCCAATGTTTGGGATGGTTTCACTTCATCAAGGAGGCCTCTAGAACATTTTTGCATGGCAATTAGGGCATGAGAAAATAGCTTCAAGGTCTTTATACTTCAATAAGCAATATGTGATGACTTGTTAAGATGAATTTCAATGAAATATCTCTAGGAACATTCACTTATTCAAACATGGCCCATAACATGCTGCAATGCTAATAAAAGACAAATTTATACCCTTTCAAATAAGAAAAACAACAAAATTCCAGCCTAGTATCGCGATAATCCCAGCATCATTTATGTGACATAGAAAAGAATGACAAAATAGCGTTAAAAGAGCTCTTACATGTGAGTACAAGTATATCCAATCATCATTATATGCCAATATAGAAGCTCCAAGACAAAAAAGAAGAAATCCAAACATCAAAATTCATCCATCCACCCAAATTCGCCCTCCAAGGAGAATAGTGAAAATCTCACAAGAGAATATGATCAATCCAAGTGATGATGAGAGAATGAATCAACTCATCATCTATTTATACAATGTCTAATGAATTCGAGCTAGTTTTTTGCGTAATTTAGCCCCTAGAATAAAATAATGTGCAAAATAATAAGTACTTTTGGTGACACGCCCACCAAACTAGCTCAATAACAAAGGAGTAAGCCTCTCAAGAGGATCAAATGATCAATAACATGTGTTGTTGAGCCTTAGTAGGGGCCTAATGAAGTCCATAGGTGCCATAATGTGAAATAGGACTCCAAAAATAGTGGACAAGGGGTTGGCCCCTTGTTCTGCAAGTAATAAACCTGTGGTGCTCCCAAACGAATGTGGGGGCACACAAATGTCCTCATGGCCTCCAAATAGATCAAAGATGCCTGTAAACTATCTGCAAGGGCTAGGATGATGACATAAGTGATGCCACATCATCATATAGATCTTGGACCATCTGCTAAGTGTATGGTGCAATTGTGGAGCCGGCTAGACATGGGGAACTAGGTGCATCTTCCTTGTCCAATAGGTGAACCACGAGCAATCTTCGAATGACTCTGGGGATCCATGGGATGTTATCTATTGTTGGGAGGCCCATGGCTCTCTACACACACCTTACATGTGCCAATGTAACCCTCTGGAGGGTTAGGACCCCTTATAGGGAGACCAAACCCAAAATGGAGACCATATGAATCTTGCATAAGATCCAATGCGTCCCCTTGCCCTCCCGTACACCAAGTCATTAAAGAGATCAAGTAAAAGAGTTTACAACCCATGGAAAACAAGTGGGCACTTCATAATGGCATACCCTTCCATAGTGAGCTTTGGCATGCACAAATGTCTCCAAGCTCAAAGGGGGGGTTAACCAAGCACCCTACTAAGTGGTTTCTGCTTCTAAAGGGTGTGGTATGTCCATGGTACATCCTTCAAATGGTGGTGGCATGTGATAAAGTGATGGAAGGTAGTAGGGGATGAAGGGGAAATTTTAGGTCACATGCCATGGTACAAGGGTAACTAATGAAAGGGAAGCCCATACATGGGTAAACGATGTGTAGGAGGGAGCAATCGTTGTACATGAGTTACCCCGACCTTGATTTTTCCACCCTTCTTCATATGCCTTTTTCCTTTTATGATTTTTCTTTGGTTAACTACTCGGGGCTTAATGAAATGAGAGCATGATGTGTAAAGTACAGCAATGGATATCCCCTTTAAGGTGGGGCAATTCATCGCCCACCAGGGGTTGGGACAATCATGGGTTCCTTAATGATAGAGGAGGCTCATCTAGGGTCTATAAGAACCAGGGTGATAGCCATGGAATTGGCTTTTGCCCACATGCTAAATGTGTTTGTCCCAGCCGTCTTTTGCATCTTTTGGTACAATTTCCTATTGAATGTGGCCAATTATGCTTTTTCCTTTCTTTTTAGCTGCATCGTTCCAGGCTCGACCCAAGGTGTGGGAAAAGGGGAGGATGAAGCTGACCCTTTGTGGACCTACGTGGGAGGAGTGATGAATGGGATTATAAAGAGTGGAAGGGGAGTGATATCTGTGGATCAGGGAGCGAGACAATGCAACCAAAATCAAGGTTTCCCATGTAGTACCATCCCTAAAGCCTTGTAGGTTTTAACCTCGTACAGAAATTACCTGCATACGAATTCTAAATCACAGAAAAATAAACAATGCAAAAGCATAACACATAAAAACACATATGCACAAAGATTTTCCCCTGAATCCCAAAACCGGGACTACCAGCTTGATTTTTCATTATGTTCCTTTCAATGTTACAATACATATTTATACATGCCGAAGC
>APFE031184121.1:2844-30829 GCA_000404065.3 Pinus taeda
CATCTTTGATCACTGCTAAGAAAGGCAACAAGCTCATATCACAGACTAGGAAATTTATTTCCTATCTAGTTCACCCCCAAAGTAAGGGGAAGATCGTTGCTACATCCATGACCCCCGCAAAGGGTTCCTCCATGCAGCAGCAGCAGCAAAGGGATACGGTCATGACAGAACACAGGAACAAATTCTCCTCATGCACAAGGGTACCATACAAGTTTCAGGTGGGCAACAAAGTCTAGTTACATCGACAGAAAGAACGCCTTTCCAGAACCCATCAGAAGCTCAGACCACTTCGACATGGTCCTTACACCAGTACCAAGGCTACGGAAAACAATGCTTTGGCACACATCATTCCTCCATTCCTTCGCCTACACCAAGTGTTCAATGTGGACCGTCGTCGACCATGCTTCCCACCATTACTGGACACATCAGAGATTGCAAGACAAGTTCAGCAGATGGAGGAACTCAAAGCAATGGGGACCATTGCTTCCTAAGGGGGGAGGAATGATCTAGGTGGATATTGGTGGCCACCCGCTAATTCTACTTGGATCCCCTCTAGCGCTTCGTGCAGTTTTTTTCAGTTTCCTTAATTATAGCACAATTTACTATTTTTAGGAGTTTTTCGGGTCCTAAACTTCCGGAGCCGTTTTGAGGCCCTAAACGAATATTTTTGGTAAATCTACTGCCAGCGATTTTTCAATCTAAAAATTTTCTTTTCCATCGTAGTCCTCGGAGAGATCTTTCCAACGGGCTATCATGCGCGTCAAATGGAGATAAGACGACCAATTTGTGACCCTGGGAAGTTGATGTACCAACTTACCCAAAAATGGGGCCCACAATGTGGTGTTTCATCTTCCAGGGCTTTTCCGTCGTAGTCCTCGGAGAGATCTTTCCAACGGGCTATCATGCGCGTCAAACGGAGATAAGACGACCAATTCGCGACCCAGGGAAGTTGATGTACCAACTTACCCAAAAATGGGGCCCACAATTTGGCGTTTCATCTTCCAGGGTTAGGTTTTGGAATGTGAAGGGTTTTTCCATTGTTTCTCAACAATAAATAGGCCTTCGAGCCTCATTGTAACACAGTTCAGAGGCATGTTGCCACACATCTCTTCTCAGAGATAAGCTACCATCGCCCTAGCTGGTTTATTTCTATTTCTGGTTGTAAGCATATTTCAGTATTTTCCATCAATGAAATGAAGTATTATTTCCGCTGCATCTTTGTGTATATGGTTATCTCTATATTTTATTGCATTCCTGTTTAAATTCAGATCACATTGTCATAACAATATTTTGAGGGTCAAATATTGAGAGTGACTGCCTCTTGGTCATGGGTTTGAATAAGCGGTGTTGTTACAAATATGTGGCATTGACGTTGACAGTTTCTGAGGATGGAAAATGTTATTTCCCTTGTGAAAAATGCAATGGCTTGAGGCCAAGGAGAATTATATTAAAATCATCTAAAAAGAATTGTAGAGACTATGGACACGTTGGAGGCAGATATGCATATCATCCATTTGTAATTTATTTATTATATGTATTTCTATTGTATATTGTTTTTGTAAATGTTTATATGTATATTGTATTTTAGATTGTATGTATTTGTATTGTAAATTGTATTATCTTTCTATCGTAAATATATTTTATAATATTCTTTTGGAATATGTTTGAGCTATGTTGTCATCTTGATGTGGGCTGGAAATATTATTTGGTTATTTTTGTTAGGGTCATTTAAGGGGTTAGGTCAAGTTAGTGGTTAATTAATTTATGGGGTTAGGTGAACGGGGTTAAGGTGTTAGGGGGTTAATTTGGATCTAGAGGTTTTAAAGGCTAATCATGGGATTTTATGGAGCATTATTAATAGGTTTTTAAAATATATTATGCCAAATATAACATTAAGAAAAAATATGACATTACAATCATGAACGAAAAATAAGATCAATATGTTTTTTATTATGGTCATGACTATATATCTCAGAAAGTGTCTCACTTCCTACATGCAAGAAAAGTAGCATCTTTCTTAGATTTTTTCAACATATTCTTAAATATCTTGATAAATTGAACAAGCATCATAATTGATTTGTTGTCTTTCTTTTTTGGTCTCACCTAATTTGTCTTTCTCTGTGTCTTTGTTTTCCTTATTATTATAGTTGTAAACAATTGTTATATAGATGTTCAGTATTTGCTATATATACTAATATTACTTTATTGATTGTAATTGTATAGTATCAACCCACTAGGGCATTTTTCGATGAGGAAGAGGTGGTTTTAGTACAAGAACCTATTCAAGAAGATGCAGCGATTCATATTGAGGATCAAGATAATGATCCTATGGAAGTAGATAATGACGTTGATAACATAGTTGAAGAATATGGGAGAAATAGAATGATCTAGGAGAAATTTAATAATGTTGGAATGGATGATGATGACAACCAGTATGATGATCATTCTTTTGATTTACCTGTACTTGAGATGGCAACTAAACCTTTTTAGGAAGCCTCAAAAGCATCTCTTATCTCTACTCTATTTTTGTTGGTCAACTTTAAGGTTGAAAATGGTTTGTCAAACACATGTGTGATATAACTCCTAAGGTATGTATTATATTTTGTGACATTTAGTACTATATACATGATAAAGAAATTATTTTTTCCACTATTTTTAATGTTAGTACATTGAGCTGCATCATTTCATTAATTTGTAACATTTGGATGCAATATGTATGATTAATATTATTTAGTAAATTAACCAATACTATTTTTTTATGTTGTAGATTATTAGGTGAATTTGTGTTACAACCATCAAATGTTTTACCTTGTACATATTGATATTTTCATGTCGTTATGAAAGATATTGGAATGGAGTATCAAGTTATTCATGCATTCCCTAATGATTATATTCTCTATTATAAAAACATGAATTGAAAGACAAATGCCCAAAATGTGATGAGAGAATCATCAAACCGATAAAGTAACAAAAAAGGTGCCCCACAAGGTTCTTCATTATACTCCCATAATTCCATGTCTGTGACAATTGTTCAAGCGCAAAAGTGTATCAAAACTTATGGATTACCATACAAGGAATAGAAGTGAAGATGGTGTTCTTCGAATGCCTCTAGATGGATATGCATTTAGGAATATAGTGGAAAAGTGGGAAAAGTTTAAAAGAGAACCTCATAATCTTAGGCTTTCTTTGGGAGATGACCGTGTCATTGATCCAGGTGGATCTTCAGATACAATGGCATGGAAAAGCTCAAAATTCAAAGTGGCAGAGAAGCAAGTATCTAGACATCAGATTGAAGTGCTAGTTTCCCTGATTCCAATAGTGCAAACGACACTCCAATCCGAGTCTAGATGATGAAGTTATCATGAAAATATTTTGCCTTTGTTCCTTTGAAAAAGGAGGCATTTCTCCTAAAAATGGACTTAAAGCCTTTAAAAGGAAAATTGCAATCGGAGGATTTAAGAGGTGGGCTTAAGGCAGGTGCGGCAGAACCCCTGATCAATGATCTTCAACTAAATCGCAATTGAGGTCAAGCAATTGGCGATATCGAGATGGAGCGATCGGATTAGCGAGTTAGTTAAGCCAAACCCAATGGATAGGACCAGGACCCCTGGGCCATAGCGATGCGATCTGCCGATGTGATATGTTGATATCGGTGATTGGTGATCGGCGATATCAACAATCAGCGATCAGTGGTCGGAAATGCCCCGCTAAAAGGACTATCAAACAAGAGATATGCCGATTGTGATATGGGGGGCTAGACCTGATGGGTCTATAAGCCTGATTTAAGGAAATTTGAAGTCCGGGATTTCGGTTTTTCAGTGTTTTTTAATTTATTATCTCGCTTGAGTAGAAAAGAACTATTCTGGGGTTTTTGTTCAATGGATTCTATTATAAAAAATGTCAACCCTAGATTTAAGTGTGCTTGTAACAAATCCATGATTATAAAACCCGATGCATGTAGAAAGGACGTGGAGAGAAGATTTTGGCACACAGTTCGAGGCAGCAGCTTGTAGGAAGGGTGATTGCTCATTTTGTCTGAATTGGGAAAATTTTATATGGTTTCTACCCTTCTCGACGCCATGAACATAGTGGTGCTATCCATTTCTCCATCTGAGTTCTCCATTTCTCAGCCATTTTCCAGAATGGAGGTATAAGCCCCCTTTTATCTAACTGATGATTGTATTCTCTTATTTTCATGCCATTTAATGAAT
This sequence comes from Pinus taeda, assembly GCA_000404065.3. Lineage (NCBI taxonomy): Eukaryota > Viridiplantae > Streptophyta > Pinopsida > Pinales > Pinaceae > Pinus > Pinus taeda. The sequence continues at coordinate 7,056 of APFE031184121.1, forward strand.
GAAGGCCTCTCCATTGATCGAGCAAGGCCCAGAGACATATTTCAAGTTGGACGAACTTCGTTATCAAGTCTTTTTGTCTTCTTTTCATGCCTTTATGTGTTTCTTCTTCTTTCTTGTGTGCACATTAAATTTCTATGTTAAGATGCAATTTCTACATGTGATTCTTTTCATACATCTATAAGCAAAAGATCCTTGGATCAAGTGGTATTAGAGCAGGGTTTTTTAGAAACAGGCTCCAAAGAGGTGAAGGGGAACAAGAGCCTTTCGATTTCGAAGCAAGGCATGCACATCAAAGGAGACACATGGCAGATGAAGCTCATCTTGAAGAGGAGCACAATTTCCGCAAGATCTTCTATTCAATGGTAGAGAATGCGGTAACTTGGTTTTAAGGCTGGAGAAAGCAAAAGAGAGAAACCTAGAAGAACAAGGTTCAACACATGGAAATGGTGGAGAAGAACCCCCTCCTTCTCCTTCCACGAGTGAAAGTTCTTCTTCCTTTCACCACCATAATCGCAGAAATCCCAAGGATGCATCTAAGAAACCTTTCTTTAAACTATATGTTAAATTTGATCTTCCCATGTTTAATGGTGAAAGTAACGCATAGAAGCTTAATAATTGGATTAGGAAAATTGAGATCTACTGCAGGATTCAGCAGATCATGGAGGATGAGGCAAAGATTCAGCTAGCCTCTCTATGGCTAAGCAACACCACTCTTGTTTGGTGGGAGAGCAAATTGTAGAGCAGTAAGAATGTGGGTAACCTCTTTTCCTCATGGCCTGATTTTATTTCTACATTAAAGGAACAATTTTATCCCTTGGGTTACAAGAAAAAATAATTAATTAATTGGCAGTATCTAAGGCAAGACAAAGGTTAGGATGTTGAGAGTTTTACAAAGGAGTTTGGAAAGCAAGCACTTAATTTCGGTATTCCACTTGATACACCTGAAGTAGTAACTAAGTACATTGGATCACTACATAGTTACATTAGGCATTTATTATTGTTGTTTGAACCAACCACTATTGACTCAACCAGCGTAAAAGCAATTCATATTGAGAACAGGGGCAAAAATGAAAGAGATGATCATTCTAGAAAACCACCGTTCAAATATCCTAATGGAAAATCTAAAGGGAAATGGAAAGGAAGGGATAAGAAGACTGCAATAGCCAAAGAAGGAGAAAGGCCGTATTGCAATCACTGTAAAAAGGAAGGCCATTATTACGATCACTGTTGGAAATAGCACCCAGAAAAGCATCCAAAGAAGTATGGAGGAAAAGGGAAGCAAAAGACAGTGGCAACTATGCAACAAGACCTTAGATCAGATTTTGGAGATGAAGCATTGATCATAGTAGCGGGAACAAAAGGTACTCTTACACCTCATGTTAATTCTGAATCACAGGAAGGCACTAGTTCAATAAATGAGTCCCTTCCTAATGATCAAAAGAGAATTGAATTGTTTCATATCAGAGTTGTCATAAATCATACTAAAGTAGAAACTTTGTTTGATACTGGGTCCCAAGCCAAATTAATTGCAGAATCCTTGGTAAAGAAACTCAGCTTAGAAACAAAACCACATCTAAAACATTACCCGCTTGGATGGATACATGATAAAGGAAAATTGAATGTAACCAAGTAGTGTAAAGTAAAATTTGTAATCTCTTCTAAGCTAGTGGATGAAGTAGAGCTTGATGTGATACCATTGGATATCTGTGGCATGGTGTTATGGAGTCTGTATCTATATGATAGAAAGGCAGTATTTTTCCGTCATGAAAACAAATACCAAATCACAAAAGATGGGGTAGAATATATTGTAAGGGCTCATCAAAATAAAATCAATGCCAGCCTTGTAAGTGCCGGACAAATGAAAAGGCTGGTGAATTCCAATAAGGGTTGCATGCTTATGGTTGTAATGGAAAAAGAGGTAGAATTAGCTGATGCTTTCTAGGGATGTGATCAGGAACATAAACAGTGATTATTTGAATTGATTTCTAATTATGATGAGTTTTTTAAGGAACCGAAGGGATTACCTCCGAAGAGGGAAATCTAACATGAGATCCATTTGTAGTATGATGCTCCTTTACCGAATATTGGCATGTACAGGATGACGACCATTGAGATGGAGGAAATCAAGAAATAGGTGCAATAATTACTGGACCATGGTGTCATCAGGCCGGGCACTTCTCTGTGTGGCTCACCGATTGTCTTAATGCCAAAGAAAGATGGCACATGTAGGATGTGCATGGATTACCGCATGCTAAACAAAATCATGGTGAAAAATCATTACCCTCTTCCACGCATAGATGATTTATTAGATCAGTTAAAGAATGCTATCTATTTCACCAAATTGGATTTGCATAGTGGTTATCACCAGGTCCAAATTGTAGAATAGGACATGTGTAAAACCGCCTTCAAGACCAAATAGGGTATATTCGAATGGATGGTGATGCCATTCGGACTTTGCAACGCTCCAGCCACTTTTATGAGGGTCATGAATGATCTCTTTAGGCATTTCATTGATGAATTTATTCTTTTATATTTAGATGATATGCTTGTCTTTAGTAAAGTTGGAATGAACATGTGTGTCATGTGAAGAAAGTGCTTGATGTATTGAAAAAATAAAAACTCTATGTAAAGTTGTCAAAGTGTGAGTTCGAGAAAACCTCTTTAGGTTACCTAGGTCATATTGCTGGTCATGGTCAGTTAAAAAGTGATCCCTCTAAAGTTGAAGCAATTGTAAATTGGCCTAAGCTTACTAGTGTAACCGAGGTCCATAGATTTTTAGGTGCAGTACAGTATTAGACGAGATTTATTGCCAATTTCTTTGTTATTGCAACACCTTTGCACACATTGACAAGTGTGAAACAGGTCTTCCAATGGGGAGGAAGACAACAGAAGTCCTTCGAAACATTGAAGGAAAATATCAGCACCATGCCTGTCTTAGCCTTACCCGATATCCAACAACCATTCGAGATTGAAATTGATGCCAACGGTTATGCCATGGGAGCTGTACTGATGCACCGAAAGAAGCTGATTTGTTACCATTTTGAGAATTTTTCTCAAGCTATGATAAACTATCCCACTTATGACAAGGAGCTTTATGCCTTGGTGCAAAGTGTGAAAAAGTGGAAACACTACTTAATCGTCAAGGAGACCATCATCCATACAGATCATCAACCCTTGCAGTACCTTCAGTCACAAACCAAGTTGTAGCAATCTCGTCGTTTCAGGTGAATGGGTTTTCTTCAACAATTTCATCTGGTAATAAAGTATAAGAAGGGCACTAGCAATAAAGTGGCTGATATGCTATCTCGCCCTCCTATTTCTACTTCTGTTATTCTTCATAATGCTTCATTGTATTTTGAGAGTTATGACGAACAATATGCTAACAATGATGACTTTAAAAAGAATTTATGCAAAACTAACCCATGGTTCACAGGCGGACAACTATCACTTGCAGGGGAAATTGTTGTATCACCTTGGCAAATTGTGTATTCCCACAGGGGAAAGAGTACATGTAATTTGAGAGGCCCACACCTGTCTTGTGTCTGGACACTTTGGTGTCGAAAATACTTTGTCATGTACAAAGATTTTGTTTTTGGCCTCATATGAAGAACATTGTGACTCACTATGTAAAGGGTTGTGTGATGTGTTCTATTTCAAAGCCCTCTAATAGAAAACTTGGGCTCTACATACCACTCCCTATTCTAAGTCATCCATGGGAAAGTGTGTCGATGGACTTTGTAGGAGGTTTTCCTTTGTCCAGAAAGAGTCATGACTATTTGTGTGTCGTCGTTGACCATTTTAGCAAGATGTGTATTCTAATGCCTTGTAAAAAGCAGATCACTATAGAGAAGATGCTTATCTTTCCTTTTAGCATGTGTGGGTCCATTTTGGAATGCCCACATCGGTTGTGTCATATGGGGACTCTCGCTTTCTTGGAGAGTTTTGGACCAGCTTGTGGAAGATGATGGACACCAAATTGAAAAGAAGCATGACATTTCATCCACAGACTGACAGACAAACAGAGGTCATCAACCGCACCGTGGTACACTTGTTATGAGGCTATTGTAGGAAACATCCTAAGTTGTGGGATGATCATCTCCCATATGTACATCATTCCTACAACCAAGCAGTGCACTCACCTACGCAGCGTTCACCATTTGAGACATGTTTTGGTTACCTGCCAAACGACTCTTTTGATATGGTCTTTGGAAGGGAAGATGAATCTAGTGCACGTAATGATAGGGACAAAGCTCAAAATTTCATTCAACAAATCCAGTTGATTCACCAAGCAGTACAAAAGAAGTTGGAGAAAAGTCAAGCCTGTTACAAGGCTCAACATGACAAACAGCAAGTCAACCTTCAATTCCAAGTGGGCAACAAAGTGTGGTTCCACATCAGCAAGGACATGATGAAGGGTGAAGGGAAGAAGTTGAAATCAATCCGATATGGTCCATTCACCACTTTAGAGAGGATTAGAAACAATTTCTTTCATCTTGATTTGCTGATATATATGCATATTTACTCAGTATTGAATGTGGAGAACTTAAAGTTGTATGAACCACCATTGATTATCGACACCGATGAGGTGGGCACAGTTCCTACAGTTGATGATTTTGCACCAGAGTATCTCGATGAGTTACCTGAAGATATCATCCTTAGCAGAAGAACCAAGACTTCACGGTGAGGAGATTTGGAATGCCTTCTAGTTGGTTTCAAGGGGATGCACCCCAGCAAGGCAAAATGGTTGGAGAAGGAAAGGGTGAGGGAACAATTCCCTCACTTGCAAATTGACTAATAAAGCTTTTGGTGGTCCAAAATCTCCTCAATCGGGAGGATTTATCCAGGTGGATATTCAGATACAATGGCATGGAAAAGCTCAAAATTAAAAGTGGCAGAAAAGCAAGTATATGGACATTAGATCGAAGTGCTCATCGCCTTGATTCTAATGGTGCGAATGGAACTCCAATCCAAGCCCAGATGATGAAGTTATTGCAAAAAGAGTTCGCCTTTGTTCCTTTGAAAAAGGAGGCATTTCTCCTAAAAATGGACTTAAAGCCTTTAAATGTCAAATCGCAATCGGAGGAGTCAAGAGGCAGGATTAAGGTGGGTGTAGCGGAACCCCCGATCAAAAATCTTCAAGTAAATCTCAATCAGGGGCAGGAAATCTGTGATATCGAGTCAACAAATCGGTTTAGCAAAACCCAACAGATAGGACCAATACTCCTGGGTCGTAACGATGCGATATGCCGATGTGATCGGGCCAATGTGATACGCCGATATTGGTGATATCGACGATCAGTGATCAACGGTCAACAATCCTCTCTAACAAGACTATTGAACCAGCGATATGCTGATTGTGATATGGGGGGGGGTTGGACCCGATGGGTCTATAAGCCTAATTTAAGGAAATTTAAAGTCTGGGATTTCGGTTTTTTCAGTGTTCTTTTTATGTATTATCGCTTTTGAGTGGAAAAGAACTATTCCAAGGTTTTTGTTGAATGAATTCTATTATAAACAAAGTTGACCCCTGATTTAAGAATGCTTGTAACAAATCCATGATTATAAAACTCGATGCACGTAGAAAGTACGGGGAGAGAGGATTTTGGCATACAGTTCGAGGTAATAGCTTGCAGGGGCGATTGGTCCTTTTGTACGAATTGGGCAAATTTTATATGGTTTTTTCCCTTCTCAACGCCATGAATGCAGTGGCGCTATCCATTTCTCCATCTGAGTTCTCCATTTCTCAGCCATTTTCAAGAATGGAGGTATAACCCCCCTTTTATGTAACTGATGATTGTATTCTCTTCTTTTCATGTCGTTTAATGAATGAAGGCCTTTCCATTGATCAAGTAGGGCCCGGAGACGTAGTCCAAGTTGGATGAACTCCATTATCATGTCTTGTTGTCTTCTTTTTGTGCCTTTATGTGTTTCTTCTTCTTTCTTGTGTGCACATCAAAATTCTATGTTAAGCTACAATTTCTACATGTGATTCTTTTCATACATCTATAACCAAAAATTCCCTGGATCAATCAATCCATTTGGAGAGGCCAAATCTACTTAGTCAGTGTGGCCCATTTTTGTTATCAACAATAACATTCATCCATGGAAGTTAATAAAGACGAAGAACATAATCTTGACAATGATTTTTCCAAGTATTAATTTGTTTAGAATATTTTTTTTTTAGCACAATAACATCTCATTTGTCTTGTTTGGTTCATAATTATGTCCTATATTTTTTTGTTAATTTAATCATATATATTCAATTATGCCTTATAATAATGTCTTATAATTTTTTTTATTTAATCATATATGTAGTAATTATTTATTGTATGTTCAATCAATTAGGTAAGTGCTAGGTCAAAGATTTGAATGTATATATCGAGCCTCTTTTTGATGAGTTAGTGGAGTTATGGAAGAATGTCATTATGTATGATATCTCTACATGAGTAGTTGCACAAAGGAAATTTTAATTCCATGTAATGCTTGTATGGACAATTCATGATGCCCCAAGGCTAACACATTTATGTGGTATGTTATAACATTACCTTGCACTTTAATAGTGTTTAATTTTATGAAGTTCATTTGAAGTATGTTTTTTAAATAGTTCGACCTTCATTGTACATACCTAAAATAATTGATATAAAAATTATTCCAACTCTTGTAGGTCTTCAAACAAAAGGTAAATGTTCTTATCTAGTTTGTGGTACTAAAGATTAAATCTCATCATTCAAGAAGCTTAGGAAAGGAGGTGTTTGATGAGTATAAGCACTTTCTTTCTAACAACCATAAGTATTGAAGTACTAAAAAGAATATTTTCAATGGGAAAAAATAGACTTGAGTATGACCATGGAGAATGAAACTTCGTACATGGAAGTTGCAATATAATAAATTATCTCAAGGTATGGATCGAATTTTCTATGTATCAACATACATTATGTGTTTGGATCATTTTATTTGTTTTATGGAATTTTCTTCAATATACTAATTGATAGATTATATTTTTTTATAATATATTTATTTACGATTCACATTGTAGGTTGTGAAGACATTAATAACAAGGCACTTCCACTAGGAATGAAAAGTTATACCAAGCAAACTCCCCTACTATGAGTGCCTAGAAATTGTTCATTTGTTTGATACAATGCACATTAGGAAGAATGTAATAGAGACCTTACGACGAATCTTGGATAGAAGGGGAGATAAAGGAAAAAAATGTCAATATTTGTAATGACATTAAGGAGGCCAACCATGCATTGCGAAGTGTGAATCATTCAAATAGTGATGGAGACAAACAAATATAAGCACCCTTCCATGGTTATTGACAAAGAAGCAATGCAATCATGTTAAATAGGTTATTGAAAAAAATAAATTTCCAACTAGATTTTCTTCACACTAAAAGAGTATCCTAGCAAACAAAGGTGAATTAGGTGGGGTAAAAACCCATTATTAACATACGTTCATTGAGGTAATTATTTTGGTGTATATATATTTTATACATTAGTGAAACATGTTAATTACTATTTTTTTTCTACTAATTTTGGAAAAAATAATGATCAATAATTAGTTTTATTATAGTATGTTCGACCTTTACCTCTCACAGAAAACTTTGACAACAATTTCAAACAAGTTATATATGATCTTGGAAAATACATGAGGTAAGTGGAGATTTATGTGCAAAATGTAATTTGTTCAATAAGTTGTTGTGTCACATATTTTACACTGCATGCGTTTTTCTTGTCATCATGTACTATATTTTTTTATTGTTTGTTGAAACTTGTGATTTGCTTGCTTCATTTGTAGATGGTTGTCATCTAAAGGAACCGATAAATAATATATAAAGTATTGGAGAAAAAATTTTCCTGGTCTAATATGTGGAATGCAAATGTATATACCTTTTTCTACTTTCCGATGCACAAGAACACTACCTCATACACCAAGTTGAGGAGATTGAAAAGTGTGGACTTGTACACACAGAATAAATGAGGATGGTTGAGAGGCACTTGAAATCACTGGTTTAGTCAGACAAAGGGCAGATCGTGAGGGTTCTATGGTAGAGATATATATGGTATATCAAGCCATGTCTTATATTAATCAATATAGTGATGAAATAGGAAAATGTATTATTGTATTGGATTGCATGTTGGATGTCAACTCCATGGACGATTTAAAGGGGAGCATCTATTGGGGAAAGGTAGGGTGAGAAAAGTGAGATGTAAGTAGATAGTGGAGATTTATAACACATTTGAATTTTTTTTTTTTTTATGTATATCGTACTTTATCTAATTTCTATCTTCTCTCATAATCCATTATTATGAAGGTATATAACATGGTAAACTATATATATATATATATATATATATATATATATATATATATATATATATATGAATTGTTTAATTTTAATATAGTCATTTCCTAGTGGGATGCAGTACATTTATACATTGTGAACAATAAAGATTGGATGGATGTATGGATTGAATGATGTAAACAAGCTAATAATGGAAGGTTATCATGGTATGTTGTGTCTTCATTTCTCAAAGAAGATAAATGTAGTGGAGATACCAATATTACAAAGAGGGAAATTGATTTAGCATTTGGTTTAAAACATTATCAGATAAGCATATTCACCCATACTAAGTTTTTTTACAATTATATTAATGCATATGGCTTGTTTTTTTCTTAAATTTCAAATTTTGCATCTATAAATATGAATTCTTATCAATTGACAATGCATTTTTATGGTTTTGATGTATTGCAGTTGAAACACCACAACAAAATGTGGTGCAATGGTGACAAATTTTTCATCAAAAGATTGGATGAAAAGATGAAAACTTATGATAGTGGGATAATTGTAGTATTTGAAGTTATCAACGTTTCCTCTAGAGGTGACAGGCATCTAGAACTCTCCAAGAATTGATACTATCGGTATCTTCATGATATAATTGAGTGTGACTTTGAATCCTTGAAAATAGTTATGTTCGATGTCAAATGGTTTATGCAGTGAATCCATGAACGTGACCCTAATAGAATTGTTATTGAGCATGCTAACAAATTTATAATGGTTGATACAAGGAATCTCGAGCCAAGATCAAAGTGATATGTTCTTCCAAGCCAATGTGAATAGGTATTTTATGTAGACATTCTCGATAAATAAGGTTGGTCATATGTTGTTAGATATGATCCCGGAGGAAGGCCCGTCAAGTATAATGTAGCAGAATAATATGGTGTAGAGTAGAAGGGGGTTCATGTAGTGTCAGAAGAATATGTCAAAGAAGTTCAACGAATACATGTTAATTTGGATGAACTATATGATATTGACATTGTGTCGGATGAACGACTTGAAGAACTTCAACCAAATGTAGAAAAGCATTTTCAAGATGATGATAATGATATGGTGAATCCTTTGTACTTGAATTCTAAACTGGATGATATAGATGATGAGATGGATGAGGAAGAATACTAATGATAACAAAACTTGAAAAGTACGAGGTATGTATTTATATGTTTTCAGTTTGTCTGTTCTCTTTTGTTGACATTAATTTTTATTTTCCTAGTTTTTATGTTTGAATATTATTGTGTTTCTTTCAAATATATTCTAGTAGATAGATTGTCTATGGGGAATGAGAGTGATGTAGGGGCGGAGGAGGGGGAGGGAGGGGCCATATGAGCTTCCACATTCACATGATTTGCCTTGTTAAGTAGAGAATATATTATTCTTGAAACGAAGAGAAGCTCATTTATGTTTATACCATAATTTCCAATTTTCACTTTAATGATTCATTAAGAAGACGTACCGGATGAGTTGGGCGATGGGTGAACCAGGAAACACGATGGTTGGGAAGACATGTGATGTAAGGTCAACCCATGAATTCCCATGAATTGAGTTCCCACTAGGGTGTCACATAATGATTTTTAGAAAATTGACTAAATTAATGTTTAGGTGTTAAAAGTTGGTTTATAATTGATTGATTATGAAGTATGGACGTATTAACAAATGATAATATTTTTTTTTTCATTGATGAGATAATGATTTATGTTTACTAATTTGCATATCAGGGTGAATTCCCACTCTCTAGATGCACCTGCAGAAAGGTTGAGTGCTTGAGAGCCCCTGGGGGCGTTACAAGGTGGGCATGCCAAGACATTCAATTGGTAGGGGTGCCTATGTGATGAGTTGGTTGGTTGACCTGACTTGGAAAGGGGCACCCAAATAAAAGAAGTAAGGTTAGCCCATGAATGCCCCATGAAAAGAGTTACCACCAAGGGGCTCATAATGATTTTAGAAAATTTCACTAAAATAATGTTTGGGTGTTAAAAGACGATTTATAGTTGATTTATTATGCAACATGGTACTAAGAAATTATTATATTTTGTTGCCATTGATGAATGAATGAAGGAGGGGCTCCCAAGCGTCCATGAGGGCATCGTGTGCTTGGCACTCCAGGGTGCCTGACACCCATGGGGGCATTGCGTGCTAGGAATGCTAGGGTGCCCGATGTCCATGGGGGCATCGTGTGTTGTGTCAAGCTAACAGGGGCACCCGTCTGATGAGTTAGTGGGTCGACCAAACTTGGCAAGGGGCGCCAACACAAAAGAAGTAATATTGGCCCATGGCTTCCCATGAACAAATTTCCCATAAGGGGGCCTCATAATGAGTTTTAGAAAATTCAGTAAGTTAATGTTTAGGTGTTAAAGGCTAATTTATAATTGAATATTAATCATGCATAATGGAAATTACAAATGATAATATTTTGTTTTCATTGATGAGCTAATGATTTGTGTATATTGATTTGCATAGTAGGGAGAACGACCACACCCTAGGTGTGCCTGCATGAAGGCAAGGCACTTGGGCACCCATGCAGGCATTGCGTGTTGGGCATGTTATGGAGCCCATTTCCCATGGGGGAATAGCTTGCTATGCACGCCAGGGAACTTGCTTGACATAGGTGCCCATTCGACAAGTTGGTCGGTGAGCCCAACTTGGTAATGGGTGGCTACATAAAATAAGTAAGGTTGGCCAATGACTACCTATGAAAAGATTTCCCACCAAGCGGTCTCATAATTATTTTTAGAAAATTCACTGATGTAATGTTTGGGTGTTAAAATTCAGTTTATAATTGATTGATTATGAAACATGGTACTAACAAATTATAATATTTTGTTTTCAATGATGAGTGAAAAAAGGCGGGGCACCCAGGTACCCATGGGGGCATCATGCACTGGGCACGCCAGGGCACCCGATGCCCATGGGGGCATCACGTGCTCGACATACCAAAGCACCCAATGCCCATGGGGGTGTCGCGTGTTGTGCATGCTAGGGAAACCATGTGACAAGTTAGTGGGTCAGCTGAACTTGGAAAGGGGTTCCTGCACAAAATAAATAATGCCAACCCATGACTTCCCATAAATAGAGTTTCCACAATGGATCTCATAGTTATTTTTAGAAAATTAAGTAAATTAATATTTAGGTGCCAAAATTCAATTTATAATTGAATATTGATGACACAACATGGAAATAACATATGATAATATTTTCATTTCATTGATGAGGTAATGATTTGTGTGCATTGATTCACATAATAGGGAAAAATCTTGCGCCTTAGGCATGCCTGCACGAAGAGGGAAACTTGGGTGCCCATGGGAGTGTTTCATGTTGGGCATAACAAGGTGCCTGATGCCCATGGGGGTGTCATGTGGTGGGAATTCCAGGACACCCGATATCCATGGGGGCATCGCATGTTGGAAATACCAAGGCACCCACCTGACAAGGGTGCCCATGTGATGAGTTGGTGGGTCAACTCAACTTGGCAAGGAGCACACATAAAAGAACTAAGGTTGACCCATAAATTCTCGTGAATAGATTTCCCACTAAGAGGTCCCACAATGATTTTTAGAAAATTCACTAATGTAATATTTGGGTGTTAAAAGTTGGTTTATAATTGATTGGTTATGCAACATCGTACTAACAAATTATAATATTTTGTTTTCATTGATGAGTAAATGAAGGTTGGGTGTCTTTGGGCCCATGGGGGTGTCATGTGTTGGGCACACCAGGGCACCCAACACCCATGGGGGCATCAAATGTTGGGCATGAAAGGGTATTCGATAGCTATGGTGGCATCACGTGATGGGAAAACTAGGGATCCCACCCGATAGGGGTGCCCATGCATCGATTTCGTGGATCGGACAACCTTGGCAAGGGAGACCACACAAAAGAAGTAATATCAACCCATGACTCCCCAGGAAAAGAGCTCCCACAAGGGGGTCCCATAAATATTTTTAGAAAATTATGTAAATGAATGTTTAGGTGTTAAAACCTGCTTTATAATCAAATATTGATCATGCAGCATGGAAATAACAAATGATAATATTTTGCTTTCATTAAGGAGATAATGATTTATGCTCACTTATTTTCATATCAGGGAAAATTCCCATGTCTTGGGTGTGCTTGCACAAAGGTGGGGTTCCAGGGTGCCTAGGGGGGCATCGCATATAAATCTTAAAATTTTGGAAGATAATTGTGGTCATTTAGGGTGATTGAGCTTTGGATCAAGCCTTCCCAATGAGCCTACAGTGCAAATATACAATTTCGTCCTACTCCTTCTTAAAATTAGTTTCCTTGTTGCCTATTAGGACTACCTCTAGCCCACAAAAGATGAATTTAACTAATAACTTGATCACCTTCATATAATTTCACAAAAAATTATGATTTTTGGATCTTTGAAATGTGTTACAAGAACTTTGAATTTGAGCACAGGTCTTCGATCTTTCTCCTAGTATACTCAACTTGACAATGATTGAAACTCTCTATGTTTGTATTGCTTATAAGTTGTATTGAACTCCTTACTAAATTTGAAGATGAAAAAACCCTTGTGTGTCTGGTGCACTCATCAAGCCATCTAGTTTTCTCTATGACATGTATATGTCTCACTAGTTCAATTTTGTTTATTAGCTGAGTATCCTATGATTGCAAATCTTCGATCTTGATCTCGGTCAAACATGCCTTTCTTCTCCAATCTTGCATATGCTTTTCTAGAGAGAAAAATAACAAAATGTCATTGATGAGCCTCATCATTGGGTAATTATATGGGCCTTAATTCACCTCCTAGCTTAGTCAAACCAACTATTCTCATAACTAATTGCATACTTTTGATTATATTTTGTTTATGAGATGAGTTAGAGTTGGATATTTTGCATTGTGTTCTAATGTGCATTTAATGCAAGATTAAAGGATAAAAGCAAGTAATTTTGGCAAAGACCTTCGTCAAAACTCGAATGGGACAAGGAAGAGGAATTATAGGAGGAAAATACTCCTCATTTACTACCCCTCCATTTGAATATTCCTCTATCAGCTCGGAGTACAAACAACCAAATCATGAGGACTAGAAGGAAGTCGATCAAGTGAAAGACAAAGCACCAGTTTATCTTGAGTTTTGGAGCCAAGTCACCCTAATTTTAAGGAAGTCGTTGAAGACTTCATATGTATAAGTAGAGATGCCTAGGACCTCAGTAGGATTCAAATTTTTGATTGTAAAAATATATTCTATTTCCGAGCCGCAAGATTGTGATAGTTTTTTATGTAATCCATTATTTTGATAATAAGAATGAGTTTTGATTTGAGCCAGCACTGAGTTAACTCAGAGGGCTGAAGATCTTGGGTTAGCGCCCAACCTTAGCATCCAAGGATCCTCTTTATTGTACATGTATACTAGCATATATTCATAGTTTAATTGTTCATTTGCTTCGTAGCTGCATTTCCATTACAATAGTGTAGATTAGATTGGTTGTATGTTAGTTTGCTTCCATTTGTGCCTTCTTTCAATTAGAAGGTTAGCAAGGAGAAAAAGGATCACTATAACATTGTTAGCAGGTGTCTTGGCCTCACTTCCTCCCTCTGGGACCATGACTTGAGGAAGGGATCCTTCATCCAACCCAAAAACACAAATTTCTAGTTCTTGCATGAGCTTTGGAGTTTGTTGTCTTGATTCAGCATTTGGTTCATTTCATTGTCATCTTTTTCCATTACTCCATTTCTGCAATAGGATCTCACTCATGCTTTCATTCCCTTCAACACTTTCTTCATGCACAATATAGGAAATTGATTCATGTTTTTCTTGTCTATGAAAATGTATCTTGTTGTATAGTTCTTGGAAAACACACATGTTTTAAGAAAAGAAAGCACTTCAGGAGGAGACCCAGACTTTATCACCAACAACCACCTTCCACTTTAGCCACCCTAGCCATCTCTTGTTCCACCATCACCCTCAATATTTTTTTCATTTTTCATTAAAATTCCTGGTGAGCACCACTATTGCAGCAAGAATGCTACAACTCCTGGGCTACCAACTTTACTTTTATCAACCCGGTAGTTCGTAACAAACTTGGAAGCACTGGTGCTATATGAAGAAGTATTAGTTCTCACTACAGGTTGTGACTTGGTTAGCCGGTGCGAGATCACTTGGAGCTCAAGCCAACTTCTATAGATTTTAGAAGAAGCTCTATGTGTGATGAAAGAAAAGAAAGATTACTCTACAGATGCTATTCTAACTGTAGAAAGGAGAAACATTGGAATGTAAAGCAAAACCTAGTAAACCCCAATTAACAAGCTAATTCTTCTTTTGCCAAAAACACTATGAAAACCATGAAATAAATTCCATTACCTACTCAAGGAAGTAAACAACAGCTAACCATGCTATTTCTAGGAGTAAATAAGCAAAAAAAATATTTTTGGATTTTTATGTGTTTTTATGTGGATTTAACATGCATCTAATTTATTGTTTGTGAGTCTGGCAGCGAATAGGTGGAGTTAGAGGGAGGTTTTGGAGCTTGGGAGGATGTAGGATGGTGTGGATGAGTCCTAGGAGGTCTTAGATGGCCTTCTAGAGGCTTTTCCCACACTCGGCCTTCAAAAGAAAGCCTATAGGAAAAACTACAAGAGGACACAGGAAAACTACAAGAGGAAAATAGGGAAGCTACAGGAGGCCTACAAGAGGAGGCCGAGAACAATTTTTGCTATTTTGAGGGTGTGAGAGTGGGTGGAGAAGGTGGATGAAATAGGAATGAGGTGTTAGGGCACCTAAGATTTACCATGAATCACCAGGAGAGAGAAAGATGATTGGGTTTGCTCAAGGAGTGAGGAAGAAGTTCTATGAAAAATGAAGGAAACTAGGGCAGAATTGAGGTGAGGTTTGGGATACCTATAGGGCATGGATCAGATGGAGGGTGTGATTACTAATAATCTAGCCTACTTATGGAAGATATCTGTTGCATAGAAACTAACAATCAACCAAGAAAATCAAGCAACCAATGAAATGAGTGCATCTTAGGAAAAAGAGAGTTTTGCATTAAAATGGCCTAAACTATGATGTATAGAAGGAAATGCTGGGAAATGTTGTAAGAAATGAAAGCATGCAAAAGGACTATTGCAAATTAGGAAGTGAACATGATAAAGAAGATCTAAAGCAAAGAAAAACTGGACTATCAACGTACTAGAGAGCTGCAAACACTAGAAGTCCTAGAAATGAGGAAAATCTATGTTTTTGGGGAAGCAAGAGAGTCTTTGCCTCAAATCATGGTCCCAGAGGGAGGAAGAGAGGCAAAGGCACTATTTCTAGCCTTTTGAATCTTCTCTGATCACTGCTTAAGCTGCTACAAAAAGCACAAATGGAAGAAAGCTACTAAATCGTCAAAAGCAACGTATTCTTAACAATACGAGAAATACATCTAATAGCAAACTAATCTACAAACTGAAGTAAAGCATACAAATACAAGTAAAGAGAAGCTTGGATACTTGGATTGGGCCCTAACCTAAGATCTTCAGCCCTCTAAGGTAACTCAGTGCTAGCCTAAAAAGGATTCCATCTTCATTATCAAAAAATAGGAAAATTACATAAAACTGTCATAAAATAGTAAGCTCGAAATTTCAGTAGAGTTTACACAAGAAAAACAAAGTTGACCCTAGTGAGTCCCTAGGCCTCTATACTTATACATATGAAGCTACCAACAAATTCCTTAAAATTAGGGAGGCTTGGCTTCCAAAACTCGTGATAACTATCAATCATCTTCCACTTGCTCGCCTACCTTCTAGTGCATGATTCAGCTGCTTGTACTCTAAGCAAAATGAAGGGGAATTCAAAGTGAGGAGTAATAAATGAGGGGAATTCTCTCCTATAAGTCCTCTCCTCTTTCTACTTCAATTTATTGTTACAGTTTGACCACTAGATCCTTGACGTTTCCCTCGAAATCCATCAATAATCTGCATAAATACATGTTAGACCACATGACATAATAACTAACTCAACTCACCCTATAAGCATAAATATAATTAGAAAATCATACAATAAGCTAAGATAATGGTTAATTTGACTAGGTTAAGAGGTATAATGAGCCCATATAATTACCCATTTATGAGGCTCATTAATTCCCCCTAGATACATTGAGCGAATCTAGCCATCTCTCATCTTGGATATTGACTCTTGAGTGTTCCTAGACCTTATAACACCCCATCACATGCCTTCTCAAAGATTACCAACACCTCAAACACTCCACAATTAGATCTTGGTTGTGTCCTATAGGTTTCCTATAATTCCTAGAGGATCATTGTGTAGGTTTCTAGTACGTCCTGTAGGTTTTTCTTAAATGACCTGTTTTGAGGCCGAATTGATGGGGAACCTCTAGGAAGTCACAAAAAGCCTCCTAAGACCCTTCCACACCATCCAACCACTCCATAAGCCTTTTAGCCATCCTTAATCACCTTCCATCCACCTGTCACATCCACAAGAACAATTAAATTGCATACTTGATTTTGCCTACAAAACCAAAAAAGTGAAAATATATTTAGTTTAGCTTTCTTGATTACAAATTAGTATGGTTTGATGCTCTTAAATTATATAGCTTAGATAGTAGCATTTGTTTAGTGTTGATTTAGCAATCCTACTTAGCATAATGGTTTAAATGGTTAATTAGGATATGGTGTGATTTAGCATTACATATTTTTTTCTTCAATATTGCAGTAGAGTAGCTCTCTTAGAGTAGATTTGCTCTTCTTCCATCAAAGGATCAAGCTTATTCTAACTCTATAGAAATCTGGCTTGGAACCCCTGGGGTCTCTCACTGGATGAACAGTGACAACAGGCAGGACCTTCACTTTTACTTGTGCATATAGCACTATCACCTCCAAGTTTGTACTAACCTTGGGTTGATAAGTAAATTTGATAGCCTAGGAGTTGCAGCATCCTTGCTACAATGCTGATTCTCAACACTTTTTGGCACCTTTCCCAAGGAGGTGTCTGAGTAGAATGTGATTACTGCTTTCTTTTCTTCTACTCCTTGTCTTAAATTTTCTGCCATTAGTTTATTTCTACAAAAGTAATCTCGTAGCTTCCTTTCTTTCATTTTCATTATTTGCTTTCCTTTCCATTTTGCAAGTAGAATTTCAGTTCAGCAAGTGGCTTTTTCATTTTTCCAGTGATTTTCATTCAATCAGTGATTTAATTTCTATAAAGTACCTTCTAGCTTAAAAAAATTACAAAACCAACCCAAAAACATTTCCTTTCATGCCTCGTAGGAATAAGGACAATTTAGGGAAATTTTTACCAAATACCCCTTCTGCATCTAACATCCAACCTTCTCTCTTCTATGGTGGTTGTGAACTAGAGGAACCTTTAACATATTTGAAGAACCTTTAGGGGAAAAAGAAGAAGAGAAACCAATTCCTACTGAAGCAATGGCTAAAAACTGAAATGATAGAGGGAATAGAGAGAGGGTTAAGGGTGCCTTCCCCATCAGGGAAACTAATGGGGACATTAAGATGAAGAATATAAGCCCCTCTACCCTACCTCATTTCCATGGCTTAACCACATAAGAACCCAACACTTTCCTATTTGAGGTTTTTGTTATATGCCGAACCTATGATTATACAGATGATGAGCAAAAGTTAAAACTATTTCCATCTACCCTCAAGGATGCAACATTACGTTGGTTCATGGGCTTACCTGGAGATAGCATCGCAACCTGGGCTCAGAAGCAATAGGATTTTAACAACATCGGGACTACTGTATGTCAAAGGATACTAAAGAAGAAATTTTTAGGATGACCATAGGCAAGGATGAATCCTTAGAAGACTACGAAGAAAGATTCCAGCTAAGTTACAAATGGGCTAGGTGCACACTTGACCCTGAGTCACTAAACATAGTCCTACTCAGGGGAGTAAGACAAGACCTTTTGGATACCTTACACTTGTTAGTAATAGGAGATATCTACCAATTACCCTATGAAGATATCAAGACTATCTTTAGAAACCATTCTAGGGCTGCCAGGAAAACGGGTAGGGGTAGTCAACCTATGGCTAGTACATCATCTTCCAACTCATCCATCAAGGGTGAAATTGGAAATATGATGGAAGATTTCAAAAGTGAGATGGTACAAACCCTTGCCTTACAAGTGGAGACCATGAACATCAAAATGAAGAAAGAGGAAGTAGAGAGAGCCTTGGCTATCTTTTGTCCTAGATGCACTAGGAGTCATCCTAGGAACGAATGTCCATTAAACTGTATTGAAATTTGCTTGGTCTATGAAGAGAACCACTCCACAGATAAGTGCCCTTCATTAACTAGACTCAAAGTTGTATATCAAGGAGTTGAAGGGGCCACTGAGCAGCTTTGCTACATTAAGCAAAGGAGGCCTCCTGGGCCTAGACCATACTAGCAAGGAATACAAGGGTCATCCCATGCATATTACAACCCCAACCAAACCACAACTATGCCTTCTTGGCAACTCCCTGCTCATCCTTCCTAGTCTACACCCCCTCCTTGGTCCTATGCATCTCAGTATCATTCCTAGCTAGCCAACGAGTTATTTCAACCTTATGCTCCACCACAACTCAGTGGAATACACCACTCCAGGGGTGGAGGTCCCAATACAACAATGCTCCAACTCTATTGCCTCCATTACATGCCCAAACACAACTCTTACACTTTGATCCACCCAAGTAACCCTAGATGCCTACCTAGCCAAATCTGAACCCGAATAATAGGTAGGCTCAACAAGTATACAGTGGAGAGACATCATATCCAACTTATGATGTTGAAATCTAGGAGATTAACCTAAGATCTAGGAGAGTCCTCCCGGATAACCAACCTCCCCCTTCACATAGGGGGGTTAAGGAAGAAAGAGAGGAAAGAAACCATAAAGTAAATCCACCCATTCCTCAGAGATTAACCCAACCACTCCAGCCTACCCTAGAAAAAACTAAACTTCTGGGAGAATTGAAAAATCTATGTGTAAAGACCCCCCTTCTCCAAGCAACAAAATATGTTCCCATTTACAATAAGTTATTAAGGAGAAATTCTTCAAGAATCCAAGAATAAGAAAAAGGGATTCACCTACCATTAATGTCATTGGGTCGCTGTCCAACTTAATGCTGGGGTAGGTAATATGTCCAAAATATTTGGACCCTAGAATCCCTATAGTAGATGTGCACATCAATGGCACCATTGTTTCCATTAATGTGATGACCAAGGACACCATGCTCAAGCTCAACCTCCAAGGGTCATTAAGGAAGACCACAATAATTCTGCAACTTGCAGACCATTCCACAGTCATCCTTGAGGGAATTATGGAGGATGTGATGGTCTCCATTAACTCCTTGGAGTACCCCGCAGGTTTTCTAGTTCTCTAGCCTAATGCTAAGCTCACTGGTTATCCTCTATTCTTTGGGAGGCCATGGTTAGCCATAGCCAATGCTTACATTAGCTGCAGAGCTGGGAACATGACCATCAAGAATGGGAATATGTCCAAGTAGTTAGTCCTATACCCTCCTGCTCAACCTTCTCTAGAGCATGATTTACCTTTATGGTTGGAGGAGGAGGAAGAAGATGAGGTTTATTCTACCCAAGTCTATGCTTTAGAATCAACCATGGGATGAGGACAACAAGATGAGGATGACTTGATTGAACACCTACTCCAAAGTCTAACTCCTAGTTCGTTACCATTAGAAGAAGAAGTAAGGGAAGCCTAGAACAATCATCCAATTGACTTATGCTTGGCCAATTCCAACCCACTCCGTGTCAAAACCATAGAATTTGGCCAAGAGAAAACCTTGAAAATTAATCCATCCCTTTCTTCTCTTGAAGAGGAAAAGATATGCAACATGTTAAAAGAAAACCTAGAAGCATTTGCTTGGAGTTACAAGGAAATGAAGGGAGTACATCCCTCAGTGTGTACTCACCACATATACATCAAAGAAGGTTGAAAGCCAATCTGACAACTAAAAAGGAGGATGAATCTAGCTCTTAAAGATATAGTCAAAGAAGAACTGCAGAAACTACTAGATGCAAGATTCATTTACCCTATCTC
Source organism: Pinus taeda (assembly GCA_000404065.3). NCBI lineage: Eukaryota > Viridiplantae > Streptophyta > Pinopsida > Pinales > Pinaceae > Pinus > Pinus taeda. The sequence goes on from APFE031184121.1 coordinate 27,411, forward strand.
CCACAGTGATTGGGTCTCCCTTTTAGTGTTAGTTCGCAAGAAAAATAGTAAGTGGGTGATTTTTGTCAATTACAAGTAGTTGAACAAAGCCATAAAGAAGGATCATTTTCCCCTACCCTTCGTTGACTAAGTGCTAGACGGCCTAGCAAGGAAAAAGTTTTTTTCTTTCGTAGATGGATTCAGTGGGTACAACCAAATCCAAATCTGCCCAAAGGACTAGGATAAGACCACATTCACCTGTCCTTGGGGTACCTTTTCCTATAAGGTCCTTCCTTTTGGCCTATGCAATGCTCCTACCACTTTCTAGAGAGCAGTCTTGAGTATTTTCACCAAATTAGTAGATGATGCGGTCAAAATTTATATGGATGATTTTACACCTTATGGCTGTGATTTTCAAGAAGCCCTAACTAACCTAGGCAAAGTACTAAACAAATGAATTGAAATGAACTTGTCTCTCAGTCTTGAAAATTGTGAATTCTTAATGAATTAAGGGACCGTGCTAGGTCATTTAATATCTCAGTAAGCACTGCAGGTGGACCCAAACAAAATAGCAATCATCTAAGGGGTCCCACCTCCACAAAAGAAGAAAGATGTTAAGAGTTTCTTAGGGTTAGCTAGATACTACTGAAAGTTCATAAAGGACTTCAGCAAGTTGGCCTCTCCTATATTTGGGTTTTTGGCCAAATATTATGAGTTTATATGGTCAAAAAGTTGTCAAGAGGCCTTATACATTCTAAAGGTAAGTTAACCACTTCACCAATTCTCTGAGGCCCAAACTAGGCCCTCCCCTTTCATATTCAAGCTGATGCCTCACACAAAGCCATAGGAGCAGCCTTAGGTCAGATAGGAAAAACTGTCTTATGCCATCTATTTTATCAATAATAACTTTTCAAAGGTTGAGCTAAATTATACAGTGACCGAAAAGGAACTCTTGATTGTTGTGCATTCATTAAACAAATTTAGGCATTACATTACAAGTTATCAAACATTTGTGCATACTAACCATGCTGCAATCAAATATTTAATGAACAAACCAGATGTGAATGCTCGAATTATAAGATGGTTGCTTTTATTACAGCAGTTTGATTTAACCATTATTGATAAGCCCGGTAAGGAAAATGTTGTTGTAGACTTTTTATCTAGGGTGAATCTTCCTGTAGGTGAAGAACGAATGGTGGATGACCAGTTGCCAGACAACCACTTGTTTTCTATTTTGGTTCTCTCTCCATGGTTTGCTAATATAGCAAACTATTTGGTATCAGCACAGCTCCCACCAAACTTGCCCTCCAAAGAAAAGAGCAAGATAATCAGGAAAAGCACCCCCTTCACCTGGATTGGGGGCAATCTTTTCAAACTTGGACCAGATCAAATCTTGAGAAGGTGTGTAAGGGAAGAGGAAGTTTTTGACATCTTTCTGACCTCTCATGATGGGCCTTGTGGAGGTCACTTTGCAGCAAGGAGGACATCATTCAAAGTGTTACAACCAGGCTATTATTGGCCCACTCTTTATCAAGATATGAAAAAGTACACTAATCAGTGTGATCGGTGCCAGAGGATGGGAAAGCCTACTCCAAGAGATGAAATGCCCCTAAAGCCTTAAGTGACTTTTGAGCCATTTGACAAGTGGGGAATGGACTTCATTGGGCCTATCAACCCTCCTTCAATGCGAAAATAGTACATTATTGTGTGCATTGATTATTTGAATAAGTGGGCAGAAACCAAGGCAATTAAGGAAACAATAGAAGAGAAGGTGGCGGAGTTCCTAAGGGAGAATGTATTCTAGAAATTTGGGTATGCTAGAGAGCTAGTCACAAACCAAGGCAACCAGTTTACCTCCAACATGATTGAAGAACTGCTCAGCCATCACAAAATCAAGCATAGGACCTCCACTCCCTCTCATCCACAAACTAATGGGCAAGTGGAGGCGACCAATAGGGCACTGGAGGGCATCTTAACCAAGGTAGTGAGCAGCAGTAGGAAGGATTGGGAAGAGAGACTAGTTGAGGCCACCTGGGCCTGTAATACCACATGGAAGACCACCACTAGATTTACACCCTATGAATTGGTCTATGGGAAAAAGGCCTTACTGTCCATTGAGTTTGAATATAACACATTGAGGATGGCAGCCTGACTAGATTTGGATCCCATTCATGCACAAAAAGAGAGATTTTTCCAATTGAATAGCTTGGATGAATTCAGAATGTAGGCCCTCCTACATACAGAGATAGTTCAGCTTCAGAGGAAGATCTGGCATGGTAAAGATATTAAGGAGAAGCAATTTTAGGAGGGCAATGTGGGCATTGTTATATGATTTTAGGTCTAAAGACTTCAAGGGCAAGATAAGGACAACATGGCTTGGACCTTATGTTGTGGGAAGATGCCATGATAATGGTTGAGTGCAAATCAGAACTCTAGATGAAGAAGCCATTCCGTTGCTTGTTAATGGGCACTGATTGAAAATGTACAAGAGACCTTTATCAAAACAAGAGTTCATTGACAATATCAATAAAACAATGATGATGGTGGAGCAAGTTCCAGCTCCTCCCTCATCAAGTCACTGAAAAAGAAAAAAAAAAGAATAAGGACTTAGGCGAAAACCTCCATGAGGTGCCTAAGTCCCATCTTTGGGTTGAAAACCTCGTGAGGCAGCCCAATGATGAAAAAAAATAGAAAAAATAATAATAAGATCCTTGGGTGAAAACCTCCCTTGAGGCACCAGGGAAAATATTTAGGGTGAAAACCTCTCTAAGGGAGCCTAGTTGTTTTTTCAAAAAAAAAAAGGAAAGAGAGAGAGAGAGAGAGAAAGATATAATTGTTATTTGCAGGTGGGTGAGAGAGACATTCAAGTAGCAAAAAGAGGATCCAAAGGGAACCTTGCCCCACACATATTCATCTCGCCCACTCCCCACCATGCATCCCTCCATCATTTCTATCATTTTTCCACTCCATTGCTTCGACTTATGTGAAGACTGTGTTTTCTACAGGATCCCCATTCCAACAAGATCCCTTGAAAACCTACAAGATGATCATGTAGGAATTACAGTGGCCCGAAAACCTACATGAAGCAATTCAAGGGCACATGGTAGATTTTTTGGGTCCCTAAAATTCATCCTAGGCATGATCTAACACATCACCTTGTCCACCATCATCATCCCCACACTCACCATTCAAAACAAAAAAAGATCAGTTTCAACAGTTTCTACCAGTGATAGAAAAAAAAAAAAAAAAATAGAGAGTAAGAGCATTACCTTGAGTATCCTTTGCTCCACACACACTCCTACTCCCTCTGTCCATTCATTGCACCAAATGATGAGCCCCAAAATTGGTAACTTGTTGGGCTCATTTGGCCTAATTATCCTTGTTCAGTCCTTGTTCAATCCTTCATTTTCCATATCTTATGCATTATTTTCAGTATGTTT
>APFE031184121.1:39689-82648 GCA_000404065.3 Pinus taeda
CATAGATTAGCATTTCAATTCTGCAATTTCAATTTTGCAAGCGTAGATTTGCATTTCAATTCCGCAATTTCAATTCTGCAAGCGTAGCTTAGCATTTCAATTCCGCAATTTCAATTCTGCAAGTGTAGCTTGGCATTTCAATTCCGTAATTTCAATTTTGCAAGCGTAGCTTAGCACTTCATTCCTGCAATTTCATTTGAGCAAAATAGATTAGTCCTTTCCTGCTTTCATTTCAATTCCGCATTTTCATTTTAGCAAGATAGTTAGTTGTAGTTCAATCTATTTTAGTTTTGCAGGTACCAGCAAAGAGAAAAAAAGCAAAAGCAATAAAAAAAGTCTTTCCATTTCATGCCTCGTAGGAATAGAGATAAAACCGGCAAATTCTTACCCAACACCCCCACCACATCACTGAGTCAACCTTCTCTCTTCTCTGGTGATAGTAAGATAGAAGAACCTATAGGTGAACCTCCTGAGATATACGAAGATCCTATAACGGAAGAAGAGTTAGGGAACACTCCATCTGAAGCCATGGCTGAAAACCGAAACGGTAGAAGAGAATATGAGAGAATAGAAGGTGCCTTTCCCATCCAAGAGACCAATGGAGACATGAAAATGAAAAACATAAGTCCCTCTGCTCTACCTCACTTCCATGGACTGACTACTGAAGACCCTGATAGCTTCCTGTTTGAGTTTCCTGTCCTTTGTCGAACTTATGACTATGCTAAGGATGAGCAAAAGCTGAAACTCTTTCCCTCTACCCTCAAGAACGTGGCATTACGCTGGTTCATGGGGTTACCTGGAAATAGTATCGCCACTTGGGCTCAAATGCAACAAGCTTTCAATACCAAGTATTGGGACTACTGTAGATCTAAGGAAACTAAGGGAGAAATCTTTCAGATGACCATGGGAAGTGATGAATCTTTAGAAGACTACGAGGAAAGGTTCCAACTCAGTTATAAATGGGCCAGGTGCACACTTGACTTGGAATCTCTGAAGTTGGTTCTGCTCCGAGGAGTCCTTGAAGACCTTCTGGACACCCTTAACATGCTGGCTGGAGGAGACATCTACCAACTATCTTACAAGGACATAAAGGCCGTGTTTAGAAACCATTCTAGGGCGGCCCGGAAGAGAGGTAGGGGGAATCATCTTTCAGCTAGTACCTCTTTCTCCGAGCATGAGTTTGCTAACTAGATGGAAGACCTCAAGAGCGAAATGAGACAGACTATTGCCATGCAACTTGATACCTTCTGAATTCAGCAAAAGAAAGAAGAAGTTGAGAGGGCTTTGGCCATTTTTTGTCCTAGATGCACGAGGAAGCATCCCAAGAATGAGTGCCCATTGCACTTAGTAGAGGTATCTTTCGTTTGTGAGGAAGAGCACCCCACCAACCAATGTCCTACCTTGCCGGGATTTAAAGCCATGTACCTAGGGACTGAGGTGGCTACTGAACCTCTCTACTTCCTCAACCAAAGGAGGCCACATGGACCCAGACCTTATCAACAGGGGATGCAAGGGACATTCTAAGCTTATTACAACCCCAGCCAATCCACTCATATACCTTCTTGGCCCCCCCCTGCTCATCCTTCCTAGTCCGCACCTCCTCCATGGTCTTATCCATCTCCATACCACACTGAACCTCCTTCTCACTCGTTTCACTCTCATGCCCAGCCACAACCTCATTGGAATGCACCTCAACCGGGGTGGAGGCCCCAATACAACACTCCTCCCGCCATTCTGCCTCCACCACTGGCTCAACCACAACCATTACCTCCTGCTCCTCCAAGACAACCCCAAATGCCTACTCAACCGAACTCGAACCCCAAGAACAGACAGGCCCAGCAGGTATATACTGGGGAAACAACATGCCCTACCTATGCTGTGGAGATCTAGGAGATCAACCTGCGATCTGGGAAGGTCCTTCTAGAGTGCCAACCTCCTCCCCTAGAGGAGGAGGAAGAGAAATAGGAAAGTGAACCCCAAGCCAATCCACCCTTTCCTGAGTCACTCACAGTAACCACACAACCCAACCCAAAACAGGATGAGCTTCTGGGAGAACTCAAGCAGTTGTGTGTGAAAATACCACTTATCCAGGCCATAAAAGATGTATCTATATACAAAAAATTGATTAAGGAGAAGTGTTTCAGGCACCTAGGCAGGCAAAAGAAAGATGCCTCAACCATCGATGTCATAGGACAACTGTCCGATCTAATGTTGGGGCAAGTAATCTGTCCAAAGTATTTGGACCCTGGGAGTCCTGTAGTTGATGTCCACATCAATGGCAACATTATACCCCACACTTTGATTGATCTAGAGGCCACCATTAATGTGATGACTAGGGACACCATGCATAAGCTCAACCTTCAGAGTTCCCTAAGGAAGACCTCGACAGTGCTGCAATTGGCAGACCGCTCCACTGTGACTCCTGAAGGGATTGTGCAAGATGTCTTGGTCTCTATTGACTCCTGGGAGTACCCTACAGACTTTTTGGTCCTTCAGCCAAAGGAAAAACTCACGGGATATCCCCTCATTTTGGGAAGGCCTTAGCTGGCTACTACAGATGCTTACATCAGCTGTCGAGCTGGAAGCATGACCATAAAAAATGGGCCTATGTCCAAACAGCTGGTCCTATACCCTCCTGCCCAACCTCTGCTAGAACATGACTTACCCCTCTGGTTGGAAGAAGGAGAAGAGGATGAGGTCTACTCTGCACCATTATGCATAGTAGAGGCCACCAAGGGAGGTCCTCCAACCGAGGATGCTTTGATTGAAAACTTAATCCAAAATCCTCCCCCTGGTACACTATCCTTTGAAGAGTTGGTGGAAGATACCCAGGCCAATGCTTTAGTGGACCTATGTACGACTGATCTGACCACTCCCAGAGTTAAGAATGTGGAGTTTGGCCCTGAGAGGACTTTGAAGATAAGCTCCTCTCTCTCTCTCCCTCTTAGGAAAAGGAGCTATGTAGCCTCTTGACCCGCCATTTGGAGGCTTTTGCCTGGAGCTACAAGGAAATGAGGGGAATCCATCCCTTGGTCTGTACCCATCATATCTACATTAAGGAGGACTGTAAACGAGTCAGGAAACCTCAGAGGAGAATGAATCCAACCCTCAAGGACATTGTTAAAGAAGAAGTGCAAAAATTGTTGGATGCAGGATCCATCTACCCCATCTCGGATAGAAAATGGGTTTCCCCTCTGGTGTTGGTACCCAAGAAAAATGGCAAATGGAGAATCTGTGTGGACTACAGAGAACTGAACAAAGCCACCAAGAAAGACCACTTCCCTTTACCTTTCATAGATCAAGTGTTGGAAGGTCTGGCAGGGAAGAGGTTTTTCTCTTTCCTAGATGGGTTCAGCGGGTATAATAAGATCCAAATCATCCCGGAGGACCAAGATAAGACCACCTTCACTTGTCCATGGGGTACCTTTGCCTACCGCGTCCTTCCCTTTGGGCTATGTAATGCCCCTGCCACTTTCCAGAGAGTTGTATTAAGCATATTTGTCGAGTTGGTCCATGTTTCGGTGGAAATCTATATGGATGACTTTACTCGTTATGGGTCTAGCTTCTAAGAAGCCTTGTCCAACCTGGGAAAAGTTTTGAGCAAGTGAATTGAGATGAACCTATCCCTTAGCCCTGAAAAATGTGAATTCCTGATGAGTGAAGGGACCGTGTTAGGTCATACCATTTCTCGCCAGGGATTACAGGTGGATCCCAGTAAAATTGCTATCATCAAAAAGGTTCCACCTCCTCAGAAGGTGAGAGATGTTAGGAGTTTCCTAGGCTTAGTGGGATATCACAGAAGATTCATTAAAGACTTTAGTAAGCTAGCCTCGCCATTGTTTGGCCTCTTAGCAAAACATGTTGAGTTTAAATGGCCTGATGACTGCTAGAGGGCTCTGAATGAATTAAAAGATAAGTTGGTGTCTGCTCCAATTCTGAGAGGCCCAAACTAGGCCCTACCTTTCCACATCCACACTGATGCCTCGAACAAAGCCATAGGGGCAGCCTTAGGACAAGTTGAAGAAAAAATTCCATATGCTGTATACTTTGTCAGAAAAAACTTATCCAAGGCAGAAACGAATTATATGGTAACTGAGAAAGAGTTCCTGGTCGTGGTCCATTCCCTGAACAAGTTCCGACACTACATCACTGGCTATCAAACATTTGTACATACTGACCATGATGCAATTAGATATTTAATGAATAAGCCTTATGTGAATGCTCGTATTATTAAATGGTTACTTTTGTTGCAGCAATTTGATTTGATTATCGTTGACAAACCAGGTAAAGAAAATGTTGTTGCTGACTTCTTGTCTAGATTGGATTTTCCTACAGGTGAAGAAGGAATAGTGGATGACCAGATGCCAGATGAGAATCTGCTTTCTATCTTAGTACTCTCCCCATGGTTTGCTAATATAGCAAACTATCTGGTCTCAACACAGTTCCCTCCGCATCTATCCTCAAAGGAGAAGAGCAGAATCGTGAAGAAGAGTGCCTCATTCACTTGGGTCGGGGGAAACCTATTCAAACATGGCCCTGATCAGATCTTAAGGTGTTGTGTAAGGGAGGAGGAAGTCTTTGACATCCTCCTAACTTGTCACGATGGGCCTTGTAGAGGACATTTTGCAGCCAAGAGGACCGCCTTAAAAATTCTACAGGAAGGCTATTATTGGCCCACTCTTCATCAAGATGTCAGAAGATATATCAGCCAATGTGACCAATGCCAAAGGATGGGGAAACCGACTCCAAGGGACGAAATGGCTCTCCAACCTCAAGTGACTCTTGAGCCATTTGAGAAGTGGGGTATGGATTTTGTGGGTCCTATCTACCCTCCTTCAAGGAAAAAGTCTTACATCATTGTGTGCACAGACTATCTGACAAAGTGGGCAGAAACCAAGGCAATCAAAGCAACAACAGAAGAAAAAGTGGCTGAGTTTTTAAGAGAAAACATTTTCTACAAATTTGGCTACCCAAGAGAGTTAGTCATCGATCAAGGAAGCCAGTTCACCTCCAACTTGATTGAAGACTTGCTTGCTCATCACAAGATCAAGCATAGGACTTCTACCCCATATCATCCTCAAGCGAATGGGCAAGTGGAAGTCAACAATAGAGCATTAGAAGGGATTTTGGCTAAGGTGGTGAGGAGCAGCGGAAAGGATTGGGCAGATCGCCTGGATGAGGCCACTTGGGCCTACAACACCACTTGGAAGACCACAACCAATTTCAAACCCTATGAGCTGGTCTATGGGAAGAGAGCTTTGCTGTCAATCGAGTTTGAATACAACACATTGAGGACGGCAGCTCAGCTGGACCTAGATCTCAGCCATGCTCAACAGGAAAGGTTAATGCAGCTGAATGGCTTAGATGAACACCAAATGCAGGCCCTCCTCCACTCAGAAGTGATTCAACTTCAGAGGAAGTATGGCATGACCAGCACCTCAATGACAAACAATTCCAGCCAGGAGATTGGGCGCTGCTGTATGATTCCAGACATAAGGATTTCAAAGGGAAGCTGAGGACAAGATGGATAGGACCATATGCAGTGGAAAAGTGTAATGACAATGGTTCTGTCCTTATCCGGACTATTGATGAAGAAGCCATCCCCATGCTCGTCAATGGGCATCGACTAAAGATCTACAGGAAACCTCTTTCGAGGCAAGAGTTCATCAAAACTGTGGAAGAATCAGTGCTGGTCATAGAGAAGGGTTCTGCCTCTATTTTGGGCACACCCTGAGCATCATTATGTATCAAAAAAAAAAAATGCAATAAAAAAGATCCTTGGGTGAAAACCTTTTTGGGCGCCCAAGGTAGATGGTAGGGGTGAAAACCTCATTGAGGCGCTCCTGCTGTCTCTCTGAAAAAGAATTGGAATGAAAAGATCCTTGGGTGAAAACCTCTCTGAGGTGCCCAAGGTAGATAGTAGGGGTGAAAACCTCAATTAGGCGCTTCTGTTGTCTCTAAAAGAAAAAAAAAAAAGAAAAAGGAGAAGGAAGAAACAGAGGAAAAACAAACAAGCTTAATCTCTGGAAAGTGTTGCAAGTTGTAGGAACACAGTGCAAAAAGGAGGCCTCTCAACTCATGGAAAAGGGTCTCTACCAAGCTACCAGGTAGCCTCACATACACTCCCTCCATGAACACTCATTTTTTCCAAGGTTTGGACACAATCTGGTCATGGTTCAGCCTTCTACAGGAAGCTACAGGACTTTCTACAAGAAGTTCTGTATTTCTACAGGAAACATGTTGTAAAGCTTTTGGGCAGGCCAGAATCGATTATGGAGAAGGATTTGAAGCTTGAAGATCGTTGAGGAGGCATGCAACCACTCTTTTCTTCCATCCTCCACTTTTTTCACCTCCTTTCACCACCATTTCTCCCATCTGGTCGAGTATACCTGCACATGCATACCAGAAACCTGTTTTTTCAGATAAAAATTGTTTTTGTTTTCAAATAAAAATAAGGCATTCTGAGGTTCGCACACTTCACCTGTCAAGGCGACCTCAAGACCCTTCACCTATGAACGTGACTCCATTTATTTCAGCATGCACCCAGAAGGAGAAACGGCTACAGGATGTCCTACAGGAATCTTGTAACAGCTGATCCAGCTGGAGCACATACCATGAAGACACCAGCAGCTCACGAAACCGGTGCATGTAGCATTCACCACCAGGGAAATGGGTCTCAAAGTCTCGTAGCCAGCAGCAGCCAATGGAGAGGAGCTCCAACACCTATGCACAATGCAGCAACAAGAAGATCTAGTATTCGTCGTCCCGAAACCTGAAAAAAACCACGTCCACGGCTGCACAGGTAAGTGCCTAACCTTATTCCGTCAAATTACATAAGCTATACTCTAAATGTGCATGACTATGAGAATGGATAGATTTAACAAGTCTGGTTTCCATTCAACTGGCCACCACGGCTAGTCAGGCAGCCTCGTAGGATCCGAATGGGCTTGGTTATGTCGAAAAGTCAGGTAATTTACACGTGGGAAGTGTCCAGTCGGGGAGAAGCGACGGTATGACATGAATGGTGGCAGTGAATGTAGAGGGAAGAATTCGGCAGTTAGGGACATGCTGGGGGATGATAGCCATGATGTCGGCCAACATATCGGCAGGGACATCTCACCCCCATGCCATGAATTCCACAACATTTCAAAATCGGTCGGTTGAATAACTTATGATGCACTACAGTCATTTATGCTCACAACCGTTTTGTAGCCGAGTACGCGTCCTTCTCCTCTGTAAGTTGTTAACCCGAGTTCTCGGTCTGTTCAAACATCCTGCTACCACTCAAACTAGTCCTTCACCACCGTAACATCCTCCAGAAGCTGGGAACAATTTCTATAGGAAGCTTCGCTACAGGAAACCCAGCATACGAAGCAGCGCGGACTGTTCACGTCGAGGGTGGAAATTTTCCGTGAGGTAGGCCTAAACATAACTTTACCATGCAAATAATTCCAAAGGTGGTGAATTCGACGTATTGAGGGGAGTAGGGAAATGTGAATGCAAGTTCTTCTGTGAAGTCAAAAGCCTTTTTCTTATCGCTGCCTGAAATTGTCTTCGTGGTCTGCATGCGAGATTTCCTCCATGATTGAATTAAAATCCCTCATGTAGAAATTGAGATACTGTCAAGGCACCGGTAAAAATTGTAAATTTTATATGACTGTGTGTATAATGGAGACATAGCTTTGTGCTCCATGTAGAAAAATACAAAAGTCCTCCTTCTGTATACGAGCATGCAAGTTCAGCACAGGGTAATTGACACAAAGATATCTTTTTCTACGCTCTGAGAAGGAAATACACCCAGAACTCCCTATCTGCTTAAACGCACGAACAAATACAGAGTCTTTACCACGCCGGGAGGGTTCATTAGAAAAGAACCTTCAGACTCCAAGAAATTATGGGAAACCCCTGAGGTGGTGGACTTGTTTTCCCGTGCACACTAGATGTCATTCTGTGATAAGCTTCAAAGTCACGATGACGAAATTGCAGAAGAATTCCTTAGGTCCCTGAAGCTGAAGTAAAAGAAATTGGCCGTTGTCAACTTTAGAGGATTGACCCTCAGACTCACCCCACAACTCATCAGCAGAGTGACTGATCTACCAATGGGGGTACCCTGGGATAAGGAGGAGAGAAAGTTGGGTCAGAAAGCTAAAAGAGAGTTCTTCTTGCCAGAGGAGCAATTTTCAGAAGACAAGAATGGAGTTCGAAGAACTAGCCTACAACCATTCTGGAGTGAAGTCAACCTCCAAATTATGAAGTTTATTACCTGTGAGGGGCGATTTAGCCTCGTGTATGGCTATCATTTCCGGTTGCTCACAGAACTCAGGCACCAAATGGACCTACCCTCAGAACAAAAATTGAGCATTCCTTACTTCCTCCTGCAGTCCATAATTGAGTGTGCCACCAAACTGAGAGAGGGGACACCAGAACAGCTAGCCCATCATGGGCTTATCAAGCTCCTCGTGGAAGATGCACTCCACACTTTCACTGTCCCTCTCTCCCAGGAAATTTTTCGGAATATGTCGAAAGATGATGACATCTAAGTTTTGGCTGAGGAGCTCACTTCCTCCAGCAGCAAGCAGAAGGAGCATACTCAGGCATAAAAGAAGGTTAAAGGACAAGAAACCCCAAGAAAAACACCAAAGAAAGAATAGAAAAGAACATAAGAAAAGGTGCAAGTTGCCAAAACAGGGGATGGTAAAATTGCACCAACACCCAGGGAGAAAAGACTACAGAGCAGGGTAGAAAGGACTGAGAAAGTCCAAGTCAGTAAGGGCACCCCTAAGACAACCTCAGCCAAGTTAAAGGAAAAAGTCCTCTCATCCAAGCAGGCTAAAACAGTGCCCTCGGCTTCTACAGGAAAACGGCAGACTATTTCTACAGGAAGATTAAAAACGGCTTCTACAGGAAGCCATAAAACAACCACTACAGGATTTTATATAGGAAGTTCAAAAGAAGGACAACAAAAGGAGAAATCGGACGAAATTCTAGCTAGGGAGGCAGCAACTGTGCTGGCCACCCTAAGTACCTCTCCCAAGCCAAAAGAGAAACGAAAGAGGGAGGCTCCTCTGTATTTTAAAGCGAGAAGGAGTGTGAGGATTAAGGCTAGTAGACCCTAGCCTCCATCAAAAGAGCCAATCACAATTGTGGATACCCCTACCACACCAAAGGATAGATCCCCCTCTGAGGCATCCATTACTTATGAGTAGGGGAGCCCAAAAATATCCTCATGGAGGAAAGAATGGAGAAATTGAACTCAGAAGCCTCTCTACAGGATGCTGAGGCTATTCTACAGGAAACTTTGGCTAGGCTGAAAGAAACTGAGTAGATGGAGGAAAGAGCAGCCAAGTCACCACAGGAGGAGGAGAAGACCAATGTCATCATGGAGCCAAGCCCCCAGCCCAGCCTGGGCTCTTATTATAACTTTTTGGAGGCCGGAAAAATTATTCCTCAAAAGTTCACAGTGCCACTGTTTCTAGCACTAGAGGAAGAAAGAGTACGAACCCACACTTGGATGAGGATCACTAAATCCAAGGGGGTAGCAGATATAGGGACTCTAGAGGAAAGGCTCAAGGAAACACAAAGGGAGTTGGCAAGAGTAAGGCATGTGGAAAGCTCCCAACAAGCCAAGTTAAGAGAAGAGAATGAGCTGCTCAGACAACAGCTACAACTACAGGGACAAAGAAAAGAAGAGGACACAGCAGCCAAGGACACCTCAGCAGAACCTCAGGAAAAAGAAGGGATGCAAGCTGATCTTGAGGAACTAAACCGGCAGCTACAGGAAAGGGAATTGCAGGCAGGTATAGAGATACAATCTCTAAAAGAGAAGATGCAAGAAAAGGAGGCACAACTGGCCTGCATGGCCAGTTGGGCAATGGAAGCTCTGCAATGTAGGCAGCTGGCCAAATCCTATGGCCTGTACCTAAGGGATTAGTGGCTGCAGTTCCAAATCAACACATTGGCATAGAGGGGTATCTCCCACATCCAAAACCCCCAACAATTCATGGATTTATGTAACACCAGTTCATCAGAAGATAAGGCTAAGCTTTCAGAGTTTTATCTCCATAATTTGGCCCTTACAAACATCACCTCGTAGGACCCCAACACAGTAGTAGGGGACATGCAGTTGATGGCAATGACTTCATGGTTAAACAATGAAGGAAAGAGAGCGGCTGAGGTCAGGAATGTCATGGACTGAGAAATACATTAACCACTATTGATTAGAGTAGAGCTAGGGGACCCCGCAGCATTGATATCCGCTCACCAGCACCTAGCAACCAACTCTCAGGCTTTATTAGAGTACATGGATCGCCAGGCCCATGCCATAGCACACTTCGAGGATATGGAGCGATTATTAGGGGACAATTGTGTTCATGCTTTCACCCGTAGGTGGAACACATTGTCCCACAGCCTCAAAATCCGGGAATATAACACTCCAAATCGAATGAGGGAGGCCTTGGCACGAGTGCCTCTCTACAAGAAGTGTATGCAAAACCTCCAAGCTAGTTGGATAGGCCTCAAGCTAAGTCCACCCTTGCTTTTGGGATTGTTAGAAGGAGGCACAGAAGAGGAAGAGCATAAGCAGTGGGAAGAGGTGGAAAGGAAGGCTGGATTCCATGACAGTGAGGAGGACACTACATCAGAAGCCTGGGATGTGAGGGTGGCGATTAACGCAATGAAAGACGAGGAGCTGGACTAGTTGCTCAGAGGATGAGCAACCCTTTTAGCAGGGGGGTGATGATGAGCGCCAAAATTGGTAACTTGTTGGGCTCATTTGGCCTAATTATCCTTGTTCAGTCCTTGTTCAATCCTTCATTTTCCATAGCTTATGCATTATTTTCAGTATGTTTATGTCATTTGTACGAATAAGGCTAGTCACTCTTCCTAGGTGGCTAACACGTGCTCATTTCAAGTTTTTTGACACATGTTAGAGAAAAACCAAGCAATCATGGGCTAGAAGACAGCCAAGCCTGAGGTGAGGATTCGTAGGGGGGTTGTATATGGCATTAAATAACCCTTCCTCGGGATCTTCACCCCCAACTCTGAGCTCCAAAGGCCACCAAAACCGAATCTAGAAGGCAGCCAAGCAGATTTTGGAAGGGACTGTCTAACTCACAATTTGGACAGCCGAGTTCCACAGATTGAGGAGGCCAGCTAGGGCCCTCGTGATGTATAAATGTTTAGGCCTCAGCCTTCGTAAGGGACTTTTTGAAACCATTGCATATTTTTCACCATCGTGCTATTAGCTCTACTTTGTTCTCTTGTAGCCATTTTTGGCATAACTCTTATGACTATTTTTTGATAATGAGAAGCAGTCCTATTTTATATCAACTCTGAGTTTTCTATAGGAGCCATAGCTCTCAGGGTTGGGCCCCACCTAAGAGCCTAGGGCTTCCTTTCTATACTGTTAATTTTCCTTTATGCATCACTATTTCCCTTTATGCATTTGAAATGTGTTTCTGTTAGGCAGATTTAGTTGTGTTGCTAGAATAGATCACTGTTTATGAATAGAATTGCTTCACGTGTTTTGGTAAGATAATAATAGAAAAAGCTCCAAATAAAAGGGACAACCACACTCTCGATTTCACCTCATCCCTATTGGATCAGGGGCTGGAGCTGAAGAAACAGTGTTGCCCCAACAAAAACACTAGTTTGCTTGACCATGCAATCCTTAGTGTACTATTTTCCTTTGCAGAAGTTAGTTATGGGTTTAGATCTCTGAAATGTTTCTTTACATAGTTGATGTACATGGTTTTATTTCCAATAAAGCTATTGTTCATTCATGATATTGATAGTTATACTAGATTAGCTAGGACTTTGATCATTTGCAAGACTTTGTTGATTCGGTTGAATGTACACCGTGCAGGGCATCTCCACCACTCTTTCATCCACCTAAACATCATCTAAGCCACCTGTTCCATCTCCTAGCTAGGTTCCTTGTCTCCCATCTGTCCTTTTCCACGTAACCCTACCTACTTGCTCAATCATTGCCTTAGCCTTCTTCAAGCCAAGTCAGCCTTCTATACCTTCTCACCACTCCACCCACTAGTTTCTAGGTCCCTCCAGGCCCCTATCCTACCTCCTTATCCATCCACGCATCTTCCCTCACTCACCCATCCTCTAAAATCCACTTTTTGAACATCTTGTAGAAATTTCTGAACATCCTGTAGAAATCTCTGAACATCCTGTAGAACCCCTGCATACTTCCTGTAGAAGCTCACAAATGAGGTTTCTTGATAGCCAAACTTTGTGAAACTCTATGGAAGGGTGTTGGGGACTCCTTAGATCCTCTTTGAACCTTCCTAACCTTTTCCAAGCATTCTTCCTCCTTGATCCACCCCTGCACAGTAAAGAACACTGAAAGCATATGCATGATAAAATTGACAACTTAAACAAAATTACAAAAAGATGTTTTCTTAGGACAGAGGTAGTCTAGACACATGTATTTTACCTTCATATAAGTAATGACATCTCTTTCAGTAGTTTGTATGCTCATCCTTGCATCAGTAGGACTAGCTGGTAGAATTAGGGTTTGCTAGGGTTTGCACTTTTCTCCAGATTTTCAATCTGTTTTCGCAAATAGATTAGCTTTCTTCAAGTTAGCTTTCATCCATCAATTACAAAGCTTCTTCTAAGAGCTCATAGAAGTTGGATTAAGCTCCTAGCGGACTTGTGCCAGCTGACCAAGTGACAGCTGCGACAAGAGCTAGTACTTGTGCATACAACACCGTCTCTTCCAAGTTTGTTACGAACACGGGTTGATAAAAGTAAAGAAGGGAGTCCCAGGAGTTGCAGCATTATTGATGCAATACTGGAGCCCACCACTATCCTCACAACCCAAACCAACAACATGATTAAAGAATTCTGAGGGAGAAGTAGCTACAGGACATCCTGTAGGAAATCCTGTAGCAGCCTATCCCAAAGAATGCCAATAAACTACTACAAGTCTTCACTAGGATGATCCACGAGCTGAACAGTAGCAACAACATCAGATCTTCAGTCATAGATAACTGCAAAAGCCAAGAAACCATTAGCAGACAATAAGAGGAGGAAGAAGAATTGCATGCAACAAATGAACAATGCAACACCTCTGATATTCGACAACTTCAGCATGGCATCGAAACAACTAATAGGTATCCCACTCGCTCACTCATATGCATCATTTAATCAGAATTTGTATGGGTTATGAGATAGTTGGTTTATAAGTGAAAATGTGGTCAGTTAACTTGACCACCTTCATTCAGTCAGCACATGCAAAACCAAGTGTCGTCTCACACGTGGTTGCAGTCAACTCAAAGATAGAGGAGGAGTAAGACAAGAAGTGGTTAAACTATGGATCTACGAGGTGGGAGCTGATTATGAGGAGTGGGAAATGATGAGGTGGTAGTGGGGACCAATGGTCCAAAAATGGAAATGTACCTCTGCTGCCAGCACACCACCTCACCGCAAAACACCATAAAGGGAAATAAAACACCATTCACATGCATTAGTGCATTCCACCTCCTCAAAACTCCCTCACTCAAGTCGCTCTCATAACTCTGGCCACCCACCAGAAGCAAGGATCCATGGTTATGCATAGGAATTCCTACAGGAGCATGCACATGAATTCCTACAGGATACAGTCTATAGGATATAGTCTATAGGATCATTCTACAGGATACACAGAGGCAGTCTATAGGATAGGTAGAGAAGAGTTCAAGAAGGGATATCACGAGAATTTTCCACTACCACCATTCTAAATAGGTAGGCTCCAAAATTCCATCAACATTTACAAACAAATGAAACATAAATACTCTAAAATATAGTGATTTTAGGAACTGTGAGAGTTGAATTCCATACACAGTCAACTTTGTTTTGCTCCTGCATTTAAAAAAATTATGTTAACCCTCTCATTTTTTCCTCAAGCTTCGCAAGAAAAATGAAAGGAGGGTTTAATAGTAGAGAACCCACAAACACTATGAGGATACAACAACACTGCCAGGTGCTTGAAATCTTTACAAGACACAACTAGATGGGTTTCTCGAAAAATTCACAGGTTATGATGATGAGGTGGCTCAAGAATTTTCTCATTCCCTCACTCCACACAGCGGAATCCATGACACTATTTTAGTTAGAGGCCTCACTATAGATCTCACCTAAGAGCTCATTAGTAGGATCACCACACTTCCCCTAGGAATTCCATGGAAAAAATAAGACAAAGGAGATAGTCAGGTGACAAAAAGGAAATTCTTTTTAGAAGGTGAAGAACCCACTGAGGACAAAAATGTAGTAAGGAGGGATAGCTTGTCATACCCATGGAGTGAGGTAGGCTACCAACTCATCAAATGTATCTCATGTGAGGGTAGATATAGTTTTGCTTATGGCTATCATTTCAGAATCCTTGAAGAATTAAGATTTGGGGTAGAAAGTTCACCAAAGACTCAGCATGCCTTATTTCTGATGCAATCACTCATAAACTCTAGCAAAAAAGTGAAGGGAGGGAATACCCAAGAATTGGCTCACCATGGGTTGATTAGGATCCTCATTGAGGATGCCCTCCAAAACCTCATAATCCCTATAACATGGTTAGTCTTTAGAGAGTTTCCAACAGAGGATGACATCAAAACCCTCACTTATGATGTTATTCCTTCTCTCAAGTGAGGAGGAGGCAAAACAGGAAGAGGAAGATACAAAGCTAGATAAGGATGAGATGGATGGGGAAGAAGCTAATACAAAGAAACATGATGAAGAAGAAGAAGAAGAGGGAGAAGAGAAGGAGGATGATGTGAAACAAAGGAGGAAACTAAGGAAGAAACTGATGGAGATGAGGAAGAACCACAAGAGGAATAAGAAAGGAAAAATAGAGAGGAAGAAAGCATTGAAACAAAGGGGAAAGAACACAAGGAGGAGTCACCTAAGGTGTCCCTAGAGGCCACTGAGAGAGAGGCAGTAGCTACCCTCACTACTCTCATCACCCCAGACAAGGAAAAAGGAAAAAGAAGGACGCAAACCCCCCTATATTTCAGAACAAGAAAGAGCATAAGAATCAAACAAGGGAAGCCACAAATATCAACAAAAATTCCTATTGAGATTGAATATTCCCCTAATCAAAGAGAAAAAATGCCTTCCCCTTAGTCACCAATCACATATGTAAGGAGGCCTAATACTAAATCAACTTCCTCAAAGGGTAAGGCAATCCTACAGGATCCACAACAAAACCTACAAGAAGAAAAAAATAGTCCTACAAGATACTCTATTGAAACTAGAGGAAGAACAAAAATTGGAAAGAAAGGTAGGGGAGCAGCAAGAAACAAAAGAAGAAGACTCAAAGACAAGGGAACCAAGCCCCCAACCTAACCTAGACTCCTATTACCGATTTATTGAAGGAGGCAGGGTAATACCTCAAACATTTTCCATCCCATTGCTTTTCAAACTTGAGAAGGAGAGAACCAAAACCCATTGAAGGATGCAAATTGCCAAGTCAAAATGGGTGGAAGACATTGGGCACATGGAAGAGAAACTCAGAGAAATGGGTGAAGAGCTAAGTGGATTAAGAGATAGAGAAGCAATCGTGAGAAGTCAACTTGAGAGAGAAAATGCGCAGCTGAGGGGACAACTACAGGAAAGAGAGAACCAACTAGCATGTATGGCCAGCCTCTCCTTGGAGGCCATCCAGTGTAGGATGCCAACTATATCCTATGCTCTTTTCCTCAAAGAATAATGGTTGTAGTTTTAGATTAAGACACTAGCATAGAGGGGAACCATGCCATTTTAGGACTACGTGTAGTTTATTGATCTTTGTGATCAAAGTACACTAGACGATAAGGCCAAAATGGCTAAGTTTTATTTGCACAACATGGCCCTCACAGACATGAATGTTTGGGACCTTAATGCCAAGCTAGGAGATCGACAATTAGTGGATTTGGCATCATGAATGAACCATGAGGAGTCAAGAGCTGAAGAGATGAAAATAATATTGGCCAAAGAGCAAAATGAACCTCTTTTCATCAGGGCTGAACAATCGAATCCCATGGCCCTAATCAACACCCATAATTTGATTGTGAATGATCCTCAACTGGCACCTAGATATCTTGTTGCCGAAGAGCAAGCAATTTCACATTTTGAGGATATGTTTAAGCTACTAGGAGATGATAGTATACATGCCTACCTAAGGAGATGGAACACACTTCCACACAACTTAAAAATAAGAGAATATCACTCCCCTCAAAGGTTGAGAGAGGCACTCAACAGGACACCTATGTATAAGCAATCAATGCAAAGGTTGAAGGTCAATTGGATAGGACTAAAACTCAGTCCACCACTACTCTTAGGGATGCTAGAAGGGAGAAAATAAGAAGAAGAAAAGAGGCAGTGGGAGGAAGTAGAAAATAAAGCAGGCTTCTATGAACAAGAAGAAGAGACCACAACAGAAGCATGGGATGCCAAAGAAGCTACGAGACCCATGAAGGACATGGATATTGACTAAGTTGCTCAGAGGATGAGCAACACTTTCAATAGGGGGATGATGATGAGCCTCGTCATTGGGTAATTATATCGGCCTTAATTCACCTCCTAGCTTAGTCAAACCAACTATTCTCATAACTTATTGCATACTTTTGATTATATTTTGTTTATGAGATGAGCTAGAGTTGGATATTTTGCTTTGTGGTCTAATGTGCATTTAATGCGGGATTAAAGGATAAAATCAAGGAATTTTGGCAAATACCTTGGTCAAAAATCGAATGGGACAAGGGAGAGGAATTATAGGAGGAAAATCCTCCTCATTTACTACCCCTCCATTTGAATATTCCTCCATCAGCTCGGAGTGCAAAAAACCAAATCATGAGGACTAGAAGGCAGCTGAGCAAGTGAAATACAAAGCACTAGTTTATCTTGAGTTTGGGAGTTGATCCTCCCTAATTTTATAGAAGTCGTTGGAGACTTTATATGTATAAGTAGAGAGGCCTAGTACCTTAGTAGGATTTTTATTTTTGATTGTAAAATTCTATTCTATTTTCGAGCTACAAGACTCTGACAACTTTTGATGTAATCCATTGTTTTGATAATGAGAATGAGTTTTTTATTGAGCCAGCACTGAGTTAACTTAGAGGGTTGAAGCTCTTAGGTTAGGGCCCAACCCTAGTAGCCAAGGATCCTCTTTATTGTACATGTATAATAGATAGATTCATAGTTTAATTGTTCATTTTCTTAGTAGCTGCATTTCCATTACAATAGTGTAGATTAGATTGGTTGTATGTTAGTTTGCTTCCATTTGTGCCTTCTTTCAAATAGTAGGTTAGCAAGGAGAAAAAGGATCACCATAAGGTTGTGAGCAGGTGTCTTAATCTCACTTCCTCCCTTTGGGACCATGACTTAAGGAAGAGACCCTTCAGCAGCCCCAAAAACACAGATTTCTAGTTTTTGCATGAGCTTTGGAGTTTGTTGTCTTGATTCAACATTTGGTTCATTTCATTGTCATGTTTTTCCATTACTCCATTTTTGCAATAAGATTTCACTCATGCTTTCAGTCCCTTCAACACTTTCTTCATGCATAATATAGGCAATTGATTCATGCTTCTAGTCTATGAAAATGTATCTTGTTGCATAGTTCTTGGAAAAAAACACATGTTTTAAGAAAAGCAGGTACTTCAAGAGGAGACCTAAAATTCATCACTAGTAGCCATCTTCCACTTTTTCCATCCTAGCCATCTCTTGTTCCACCATCACCCTCACTAGATTTTTTCATTTTTCATTAAAATTCCTCTGGATACATTGAGCGAATCTAGCCATCTCTAATCTTGGATATTGACTCCTAAGTATTCCTAGACCTTATAACACCCCGTACCACTCATCACACACCTTTTCCAAGCTTCCAAACACCTCAAACAATCCGCAATTATCTCTCGGTTGTATCTTGTAGGTTTCCTGTAATTCCTACAGGATCATCCTGTAGGCTTCTAGTACATCTTGTAGGTTTTCCTGAAACGGCTTGTTTTGAGGCCGAATTGATGGGGAACCTATAGGATGTCACAAAAGCCTCCTAGGACCCTTCCACACCATCCAAACACTCCGTAAGCCTTTTAGCCATCCTCAATCACCTTCCATCCACCTGTCACATCCACAAGAACAATTAAATTGCATACTTGATTTTGCCTAAAAAACCAAAAAAGTGAAAATAGATTTAGTTTAGTTTTCTTGCTTACACATTAGTATGGTTTGATGCTCTTTATTTCCATAGCTTAGATAGTAGCATTTGTTTAGTGTTGATTTAGAAATCCTGCTTAGCATAACGGTTTAAATGGTTAATTGGGATATGGTGTGATTTAGCATTACATATTGTTTTCTTCATTATTGCAGTAGAGTAGCTCTCTTAGAGTAGATTTTCTCTTCTTCCATCAAAGGATCAAGTTTCTTCTGACTCTATAGAAGTCTGGCTTGGAACTCCTAGGGTCTCTCGCCGGATGAATAGTGACAATAGGTAGGACCTTCACTTTTACTTGTGCATCTAGCACTATCACCTCCAAGTTTGTACGAACCCTGTGTTGATAAGTAAAGTTGGTAGCCCAGGAGTTGCAACATCCTTGTTGCAATACTGGCACTCATTAGTCATTATGTGAAATTATTGTATGTATGTTATCCTCTCAGTCGGGTCCTTTAAAATCCTTTAGCATCCTTTGCTTTGGCATCTTCTAACTGCTTGTAGGTTTGACACTGTAATGCATTTTACATGTAAGAGGTATGAAATTGTAGCTTCTATAGATTGTAAAATTTATGGCGTCTAAAATATTTCTACCTTAGGTCTGGAATCCATGCACAATAGACACTAAATACACAACTTCAACATCCGATGAATTGGTAAGGTATTAGACTTGTAGCTACTATGAATTACGTAATGCAAGCTATGTAACATGCCACTATCATAACACTAATGCTACCATTAACATAACTCTACTTCTCTAGTCCACTATAATGCCACCATTATCATAATGCTATTTCTCAGGTATCACATCATGACATTGTGATGGTTAGTGCCACGATGGGTGCCAGACTATATAATGAAATTTTCTAGGCTGACATATGCTCAATAGCCCTTTAAACATCAATTTCTCATTCAATTGCTCATTTTCTTTTACATATTCTCATTTAATGTGGAGGAAACACCTCTTCTTTGGTTGTTCTTCATGAGAATCCTCCTCCTTAGAGACCATGTTCACTACTTTGTATATTTTGTAATCTTTTTTCTTTATTCAGATTGCTCTCAGGTCTAACTTGTAACTTGTTCTTAGGTCAAATTTACAACTTCTTTGGAGGCACCATGATCTCTCTCTCATTTTCTATCTTACTTGGCTTGTTGGGCATAACATGTCGTTGGCATTTAATGAATATTATTATTAAGCGATTGTAATCTCTATCAATTATAATGGATTTTGTAGATAATTCTTTCATATACATCGTAGATAGTAAAGTGTATCTATGATGTTCACAGTCAACCAAAGGGAAATTCCATAAGAAAGTACTTGAAGCTTCATAGATTATTCACTAACAATCAATTTTTTTTTAAGTGGTATATGTTCTCTAGAGATTACATCGGGCTTGACCTATGGCTTGAGAAACTGCGATGTAAGGGAATCTAAGATGTCAAAATCACCTAGGGATTGCACCCTACATGGGACACACTAGCCCTTAACATGAGTGGATTTTTTCCCATGGAGCTTTGAATGAGTGACCTTCACATCACGAAGTGAATTAACAGTACACCCCATCACTGTCTATACTATGTCCCATGGGAAACCAACCTTGTGATTGAATGGGAAGCGCTCATCAAGGGGAATTTCAAGGAGTTTTAGGATAATTGGTAAATGCATTGTAGGGCTTAACTGTAAGATATGTTTGACGGATACTATGTTGATCTTTACAATCCAATGTAGAGATTTATAGATCAAATCACAAGAAAATCCATTAATATTATCATATTATGAGTCATGGATGATTATGGTGAACTAATTCCTTCTATTGGATTTTGAACACCATGAATTGACATTATTTGTTTTATCATGCTCTTCTACTCACCAAAATATGGATTGAATGTGTATTAATGATAGTGATTTAAGACATCCTATAGCAATTGATAAAATTATCAACTAAAGTCTACCTCTACTAATTCAAATTACATGATTTTTTTTTTAAATGTAACCATTGATTTAAATTGATTATTAATTAATAATATTGATCACTATTTTCTATCACATAGTTGTTGATTTTTTTTTAATAACATTTTATTTTTTTCAAATTAAAAATTACATTAAAAATTATATTATTAAATCAAAACCATGTTATATTAATTATTAAATTATTATTATTAATTCCTAACTCGTGTCAATATATGTTTTGGAATGTCATTGCATATGCATGTTTTTGGCATGTCATTGCATATGGTCTTTGCATAGATTGTGAGTTCTTGCTTATATATTCAATACATTCTTGGTGGCTCTAGTCCCGCTTATACATTCGATACATTATCGTTGGATCCAATCTCGCTTATACATTTTATTCTTTTTTATTATAGACTATTACTTTTCTCAGTGACTCCAATCACTTATACATTCAATTCTTGCAGTAGACCCAAGGGTTTCTCAGTGGCTCCACTCCCCACATTCGATTATTGCAGCAAACTTAAGGCTTCCTTTGTGGTTTCGCTATCTACATTCAATTCTTGCAGTGTTTGCTTATGTACGTTGGAACCTGGTTGAAAGTGTACTACACACCCACAAAACCCTAAGCCATTGGCCCTCTCAGCAAGGACCTACAAGCAGATCATAGTCTCACTTGAAGTGATTATGGGAGGTTGCAAAACCATGTTTCTATAGCCTGAGGGATATTTCCTTGTGGCACCATGGTATTCTCTTATGTTTAACACTGATATACTACTTCAAATTCATAAAATAGTTCACAATTATACTTTACTTTATAGAACTATAGTTATTACTTACACATATCATAAACATTGATAAACTTTACAATATTGAAATAAAATGTAGATTTTACCATGCTTTATTTCAATGTGGGATGACATCCACAAGAATTGTATTTTATAATACATAATTTTTCAAAGAAACAATTCTTGACTTGCGTACTCAGCGACAAGTCATTTGAACACTTAGTTGCAGACTTAGGCCTTTGCACACTTAGCTGCAGAGCCTTTTCTTCCCCACAAAACCCAATCATAAAGAATCAAACAATAAAGAGAAATTGGTTCTAATTATCACTTCCTTCCTTCTTTATTATTCATCCCTATCGAGGAATTACATCACTTCAATATCAAGGACCACATACCATGGCTTCCAAAATACAAGGGACTATGGTCCAAAACCATTCAACTTTTAGAATTATATGCTTAAACAAAAAGGGAGGGGCTTCATCGTGAAGCCCCTATATGGCCCGGTGGGTTTTTTGTGTGGTCCTTGTTTGCTCCACTACTCTACTGTGTGGTCCACTTCGCACTTTGTGCTATGTGCTTTATCCCAAAAATTCAACTTCCTTGCCCACAATCTCGCCAAGTTGGGCTGCGCTCAACAGGACCCCAACGCTCACCTGTGACTCGACCTGAGTCACTTAGATGTTGTGCCTTTGATCTTCTCCACAATGATGTTATATGCTTGGTTGAACTACTGGAACACTTCTATCATATGCTTATATTTGTTGTGTGCTTTTTCCAACAATCCTTCTATTGCATGCTCATTAGCCTTTTGTATAAATGTTTCCTCGTTTTGTCAAAGCTCCTGGAGCTTCACATCTACTGTGTAGGAGAGTTGAAGGGCCTCATCCTGCCAAGGCTAAGTTATGTCTATCAATATCTTCTCTTCCATCTTCAACTATCCAATCCTCTTCTGTAACTCCTTCACTTCAATGGTCTTTGTGATCTTCTCCAATATAGGCATTGTCTTCACAACTACTCAACTTGTCTCTAACTTCTATTGCTTTTTTTGCACCTCCTCCTGTAGTTTTTGAACATTTGGATCTTCCTGCAGTGAATTTCATATCTACATACTCTCATCCAATAGCTATTTGTAGTCCACCAATGCTATAGAGACACCAACCATGACTATTTTTAAGTCATCCTCCCTCTAACTTCTCACTTCTGGTGGCATAGCTGGCTGCAGCTTCAATCACAACTCACTGATTTTAACTTTGTATTCAAATTGTATCATGACAATTTTTTCCTTCTACTCCTTGATTGCAAGGCTGATCTTCACAACCTTTTTTTCTCTTGATTCCTATTCATGGACCTCCATGTCTAGAATTCCCTTGCATGTTGTTTCCACTGCATCCTGAAGTTGCTGATATTCTTTTGCTCTCTGATCTCTCTCTTGTATCATTTCATCGAGATTTTGTGACAATGCATCCTGATCCTTTTCTATTTGTATGTTGAGCTATGACATGTTTTCTTCCCTTAAATTTAACTCTTCCAAAATTTCTTCATACATCTTATGCAAATTTAGCAACGACACTGCTGCAATGTTTAGGTTTATGTGTGTCCACTCCTTGGCCTGTTGCTGAATTTTTGTTGACTCGAATTGTAGAGCCCCTATAGGTATTTGTGTTAGCCTCCCAACAAGGGTAGATACTATCAAACTTCATTCTTTAACATTTCTTGTACTTGTGTGGGTTGTCTAACTGATAATGCCAAAATTTTCAAGTTTGCAATCCTTTCCTAAACACCTATTATAATTCTTTCATAGCGATCCTCTATCCTATTCCATGAGTGTGTTTTGATTTCCTGCAGCTTCTCACCAATCTCATCTAGGTACCCATTGGTAAGGACCAATGGAACTGTGTCCTTAGACTCATATTCCTTATGTTTCTTTTTGTTGCTCAGCGAAGCTCCAATCCGCATCTTTCTTTTCTTTGTGGCAGATTTCATTATTTATTCCTTCTTTATCTACTTCGTCCTATCTTCACCTCCCTTAGGGTCGTCCTAGTGGTGCTCCTCCTTATGGTGCTCCATGTCATGGTGTTCCTCATCTTAATATTTCTCCTCCTCTAATTCCTGTTGTTTCTTTTTTTTACTTGCTTCGCCATGGTGCAAAGTGTTCGATTTTTCTTCCTCTCCGGTGTTGTCCTCTTCTTTCTCTGTTAGAGTCACCCACTTTTGTGGGCCATTTATGCACTAATGCTAAAAAATCCTAGTCTTTGACTAAGTATAGCAATGTGTTCCATTTCCTCTTCGTGTCGCCCCGCACCTGAAATGGACCTTATGGAAATATGCCTTGAGGCTTGCCACGGGGTTGTATTGTTTGTATAGACTTGTTGATAGGCATAGATATTGATTTACAACCATATGAAGGTTTGTATGGTATAAAATGAATAATATCATGTTCTCTGGGGCTCATGATGGCTAAGTAGTATGCCACAACAAAGCATACGTCGCAACCTCACAAACATCTGTAGGCACCACAAGGAACTGTGTGTCCTCCTGCTCCTTCCATGCTAACATATATTTAAAATCACCCATGCATAATGAAAAGGGGTACCTTTTTCTTGTACCTCACGGCTATCATCTAGGAATTCTTTGCACAAGTACATAGCCCAGTTGTAATATACTATGCTTTCACACTACGCAGCTAAAGCGACCACCAACATAGGGACTTCATTCACGCGACACTTTGACATGATTTTCCGGGCGAGAATATGTGCTGCAAAGTAGAGTGTTGGGTCACTGGTAGAGTTGATGTCGTAGCCCCTGTTTCCTTTCACCAAACCATACTTTTGCTTCATTTTCAATACCAAGGTGGAGTCCTAGTCCTTCCCAATGAACTCCTCTATGGAGTTCTAGCCTTGGTATGACAACTTTGTGATTCGCCAAATCATCATTTCATCTATATGGATTTTATCCCGCAACAAAAAGTGCATGTCATGAATGAGCACCAATAATTAGTGCACACATGTTGTATTAGCTCCGCTTATGCTGAAGTGTGGAACATTTAACATATTGGGTAGCCCTGACTACTTCAACCCATTTTCCCACCGTTGTGCTTCTAATCTAGTCACTCCATTGTCTGGGTGGTGAACCTGCTGCAAATACCGATCCCACACAAACTGTGGATACTTCATCTGATCATTGAAGTTATTGTCTGTAAAATTTAACTATGGAATTTTTCCTAACAACTCTCCTTCAAAGGGTACTTGTTCTTGCAAAAGCGGTGTGAGTATCACATACTTCACATCTTAAACATATTTTACAGGCTTTGTGTTCGACTTTCTTGGCGGGATATAAGATGGAAGGGATGAAATGAATATTGCACCCCCTTCATTGTTTTGAATTTCTTTAATCTCTTCTTCATCAACTTTGACTGGCTTAGGCTGGTTCTGGGGTTTTACATGTTTGGCAGCCTTCTTGTCTTGCTTGATTTTGGATTTCTGCTCCTTGGTTTTCTGGTTCCTTAGTGATTTCCATTGCTTTTCTGTGTTGATGTGCTACAGAGAGTGTTTCAAATGCTATTGTGGCTGGTGTAGCTAGTGATTCTGTGGGTTTACCAGCTATTGCTACTGCAACTACATAGATGACTCGTTTTATACCTCTCTCGTTAAATATTTTCACAAATTCTTCAAACGACAAGATATTCATGCAAGAAATCTCTACAACTCTTGATTTA
Source organism: Pinus taeda (assembly GCA_000404065.3). Taxonomy (NCBI): domain Eukaryota; kingdom Viridiplantae; phylum Streptophyta; class Pinopsida; order Pinales; family Pinaceae; genus Pinus; species Pinus taeda. The sequence goes on from APFE031184121.1 coordinate 64,319, forward strand.
GCAAAGTCATTAATTGGTACGGGAGTCAGCTATTTATAGGAATTTCTGCCTTCAAACCTCATCATTAGATTTTATTTTGTCTTGATTTTGTTCAATTTGTGTCATTAAATGTGTATCTATCCCTAAATTTTGATGATTTTTCGTCTTAAATGCATATTTTCCATAAATTTTTCTAATCTATCATCTTAAATCTAACTTTACTCATGTATTTTCTCTTTTAATTGTCATATTTTTACTTTTATGGTAAAATTTGACATATTGTGTATTGTGGCACACCTTTGTCTTACGTTGAGGCTACCTGCGAACTTCGACATATTCCTGATTGTAGTGAAGTACTTTCTTTGTTGAAGCTCTCTCTAGAGCATAGTTTATTGTCCAATGTATACTTTCAACTGCATGTGACACTAAGACTTTTCTTCCTTCTTCTTTAGGGAAAAGTTGTAGGGACAACATCATCCCTATACAACTTCATTATACTACTATTTACTTTTCCTTGGATTAATTCTTTGCTTAACTTTGCTATCTGTGTTGTGCCTCCATTAGTAATACACTTAATCTCATATGGGCCTAACCAACATATTTTGAAATTCACTGGAAATTTCACAAAGTTACCCTCACAGAGGAGGAAAACGTCTCCCACCCCAAACTACTTTTGATTAATGTGCCTATCATGCCAAGCCTTTTTCTCTTGATTTTTGCACTTGTTGACGAAATCCTACTAAAAACCTGTCTTCTTCCAGAGCTAGTGACTGTGACATCCTTTCTTCCATAATGTGGGGTATTCCATATTTGTAAAAGTTGCAATTATTAGGCTAGGGACAATGCATTCCATTTGCGTTACAACTTCTTTCCCATAAACCAACTTAAATGGTGCCTGACCTGTCAATTTTTTTCATGTAGTCCTATAAGCCCATAATACTACTCGAATTATAAGATCCCAGTTAGTGCATTCTCCAAAATTTTATTAAATGCTTCCATAGTTCCATTTGCCTGAGGATGGTAAGGAGTGATCTTTTGGTGGTAAAATTAAAATTCCTCAGTTAATGCCTCAATGGTCTTGTTGAATAAATGTGACCCTTATTCACTCATCAATATCTTTGAGCACCCAAATTTGGACAGTATGTATTCAAAGATGAAATTTCTAGCACTTTTTGTGTTGCGATCCTTCACTGGTTGTGCTTCAGCCCACCTTGTCAAATAATCAGTTGTAGTGATTATATACCTCTCACTAGTCCTTTTTTCAGGTGGATTGATAGGTCCAACAAAATAAATAGCCCATTTTTCAAAAGCCTGCAAAGTTACTTGTGGCACTAATGGAATTTCATCTCTTCTTGAAGGTTTCCTTATTCTTTGGCAAATCTCACAGGCTCAACAAAACACCTTTTCATGTTTATGTAATGTAGGCCAACATAATCATGCTCTTAAAATTTTCTGCACAATAGCGTTTCCTACATAATGTCCACCAGTTGTGCCACTATAACCTTCTGTTACAATTATCTATCTTTAGTGCTTTAAAACATACCTACACATTATTTCATTTTGTCCCATTTTATACAAATTTCCTGCTATTAGTGAAAAATTTGTTTCCTTAACCATGAATTGTTTCTTCTACAGTGTAGTTTATTATGAAGGAGCCATCCTTGTGGTTAAGAGCTGAATGCTACCCTGATTGCAAACAACTACATATTAGGAAGGCTATCCTCTATATTGGTTGGTTCTTCTCCTCTTTCTAATCTTGACAAATGATCAGGTCGAACATTTAGTCTTCTTGGCTTAACAACAACTTCAAAGTCATACTCCTGAAATAATAAGAGCCACCTGCAAATTTTTCCTCCTAAAATAGGCTTATTGAATAAATTCATTAATGTAGAGTGATTTGTGAACATCTTAAAATGTGCTCCCAACAAATAATGTTTGAACCTCTACAAAGCGTATGCCATAGCCAACCCTTCTCTTTCTATAGTTGTATAGTTCTTCTCTGCTTTAGAGAGTTTCCCTCTTGTAAAATCTATAGGGTGGTCGATTTCTCCTGAACCAGGCTATGCCAACACCACTCCCAAAGATATACATGAAGCATTCACATGAACATGAATTTCCTTATTCCAATCCAGAAATATCAATATAGGCACAGTTACGATATGTTCTTTTAGTGTGTCGAGGCTCTTTTGACATTCTTCATTCCATAGGAATGTAACATCTTTCTTTAGCATTTTTTCCATAGTTGCAGTAAGCTATGCATATCCTTTGATAAAATTTTTATAATAACATGTATGTCCCAATGTGGTGCAAAGATGCCTTACTGTCTTCGGTGGAGATAAATTCACAATGATAGAAATCTTCATAGGATCCACCATCAATCCTTGCTTGCAAAACAATGTGTCCTACCAATATACCAAAAGGTACAAAAAATATGCACCTCTTAATATTCAAAGAAATTTTATATTTCCTGGATGTGTCGAGCATCAGTATTAAGCCTACAACATCTTTCTTCAATAGCCCGAACATTTTCCATTCATTGAAGTATACTTCTAAGAATTTGTGAATATATGTTTTGAAAGATGCAACTATTATTCTTGAAAATACGGTAGGGGCATTATTCATTCCAAAAGGCATTACTATATACTGATATGATTCCCATTTTGTAGTGAAGGTAGTGTTATGTCGATCTTCTGGTGCAATTCTAATCTGGTGGTATCCTAAAAATCCATCTGTGAAAGATACATTATCCAATACTTCATCTGTAAAGGGTGTAGGGAATGGATCATGCACACATGCATCATTTAATTTCCTTAAATCTACACAAATCTGAATTTCTCCTTTAGCCTACCTTTCCTTAACCACCATAGGACTTACCCACTCTGATTCTTCCACATGTTCAATGATCCCTGTTGCTACCATTTTATCTAATTCTTCTTTCACCTTTTCCTTATATTTTGGATTCAATCTGTAGGGTCTTTTCTTAACAAGATTCACATCACGCTTCAATGGATTCTTCATAACTCCCAAGTCTCTTACTATGCCCTTCATATATGAGAGCTTAGTGGGCAATAACTCCTGGTATTCATGCAAAAGATATGTCACTTTGCTGACTGTTTCTTCATCCTAATTATCTCCTATGACTGTAAACTTTGGCTCGTCTTCTGAACCTAGATTCACCTTATTTGTCCTTAATTTCTTTGTCATATCATGAATTTATATCTTAGGTCCATTCACTTCAAGGTGGTCTTAAGTTTCTACTATGACAAAATTGGGAGGGTCTTCATCTTCTTCTGTAGTGATGTTCTATCATTCCAGTACATTATGTAGTTGCACAACCCAATCAGGCTGCCATGTGAGTGGAGTTTCATTCTCAAAAATTTTATTTTTAACTATATGAAGGGCTAAGACTATGTATGGACAGTCATATTCAAAGCTAAATGTAATTATAAATCCATCAACCATCTTTTCCCAGTTCACAGTACCATGTCAAAGATATGTTTCCAAGTACCAATTTTGAGGCATTGTCTCTAATGTATGGATGAACCCATGCACCCATTATTCTCATGGAATTTCCTTTGATGTTGTCATGCAAAGCTGGATGTGTTCTCTAGGATCCGTTTGACCATCATACTTATCTACCAATTCTATTTCTACTTGACCAAACCTCATCCATATCAAACTTTGACATTCTTCTCGAGTTCCTATATTCTTCTTATGTGTACCCCACTATCTAGCAAGAGTAGCTCTTAGAGCTATATCCAGAGCTAACAATCTTTGACATTCTGGTACTTGTTAGCCATATTGTTTAAGAAAAGTGTTTATATTACCCAAAACATCACAAAAAGGTAAGTCACATACCTCAGCTATCATACAATGAATTGCTTTAGTGATTCTTGCACATCACCTTGTAGGCACTTCATGTAACATGTTCTTCCAATTTTCCAATTCTTCTTCTGAATCCGATGTGAAGGAATTATCTTGTTCCTAGCCCAATTTTCCATCAATTGTAGGGTTAATCCATGCCTCTTCTTTTGTTTTTATATGATAAATGTTGTTGATGTAAGCTTCATTGTACTCTTCTTTAACAGGTTAAATATACCTTGTTCCTTCTGATGGATCTAATGGAACATTCAATTTCATAATGTTGCTTTCAAATATCATTTTTCTCTTCTTTAAGTTGATTATAGCCATGTTATGAAATGCCCAATCCAATCCATGTAATGCAGGATAGGGGTTACTATCATCCACAATTTCTATTACTTCAAAATCAGTAGTAGTGTGCACCCGTTCAATGTCTACTATGACACCTGATAGTCTTCCTAGAGGATCAATCTTTTGTTGATTCAAAATCTCTAGTTGAATAGGTGACGATTGCAACTTTGTCTTACCCATCAATTCCAGGTTTTCTTTGACAAAGCATTTGCACCAGACCCCAAATCAAGAATAACCTGATCTATGTCATTTCTCTGATCTACACAGTAAGCCTCATTTGTTTTCCAATACTCTTCTTATGTCGATGTAAATTATTCACTACACGCATGTCACTTCGTCGAATTTGTTTAGAAGTGTAGGAGTCTATCAGTTCTTGCAAATGTTCTACAACTTTATGGTTTCTTAATAGCTTCGTGCAATATTCTAGAAAATACTTGAAAATATCTGGATCCACATCTTCTGTTGCAGCTAATATTATATTGTAGTTATTCTTCTACTCTGGCTACATGTTGGAAGTTGAAGCCCCATATTCCATAAAGCTCTGCTTCGCTTCCATGAAGACTTCTGTTTCCTTCTAAATATCAAAGACAACAAGTTTTTCAGTATTTTTCGTTACCCATGTAGCTTCAGCTTCCCTTTTCCCATATGCTTTATCATCTCTAGTTGCGACTCCACTCCTTTTTACAATGCTAACATGAGGTTCATCAGTCCTTGGTTCTGCAGTCATCATTTGGATGTTTTGTGTTGGCTGCTAGTTTCTTTTTCTTACATTTTTTCCATAAGTACCAAACACTCTTCAATAACATGATCAAAATATTTGCAATACTTACATGTCATTGTAGGGTTATGACAATCTATTGCAAAATGTCCTTCTTGGTTGTAGTTATAGTAGATAATTTTCCCTCATCCTTGACCAACTCCAACACCTCGACCAGTACCTTAAACTTGACCTTGATAGCCACCTCGAGCACCGTGTTGTGCATGTTCCTCATGTACATGTTCTTCATCTTGCATTCTATATGCATCGACACTTTTCTCCACCATCAATTCATAAGATCAATAGTTGTTATCATCATGTCCCAATGATTTGCAGAACTTGCAATACAAGTTCCTTGGGGTCTATATGTACTTTTGCAACAAATAACATTCTTCTAGGTGGTGTTTGCCTCTAGTTTTACATATCTCAGACCATAATATAGATTTTAAATTCAAGGGGTTTAAAGGGTTTGGCGCACCACTAGCCATGTACGTTCTGAAAAGAGGGAATGTTTCCTTAGAATGGCCTTCTCCCTTACACTTTGTACACCATACCTCTTCTCTACCTTCCTTACTTTTCTTCATATGTTATATCTACAAAGTCAAATTTGCCAGCTCACTATGAATAAGCTACATACCTGCACTGGTATCCCCTATGGGTGAAGCTTCTAACTTCATCACAAGTTCTAAATATGCGGCTTTAGTCTCTACCTTCTATTATTACAAAGGAAATCTTATATGTGAAAGTAGTGCAACTATAAACCATTCCTTATGTTGCTACAGACGTATTTCAAAACTTACCTGATCTAATAATATCTTAAATCTTTGATCAATTTTTGAGATAGACTCAGTAGGGCTTTGTTTGATCTCTTTTAGTTATGTAATACACTTCGACTCAGACTTCATCTTCTCAAATTATTTTATCAGCGTTGTTTTAATGTCTACAAATTATATGTTCTGGTTTCTCGAATACTTCATGTGCCATGTCAATGCTCTATCTTGGAATGTCGTAACAAGTTGCAATTTCTTTATATTCTCTTTATGGACCTGGTTCACTATCCATACTGCTTCACATAAGAACCAAAATATCTCTCGATCCTCTGATCAAGTTCCTTTAAAGACGGGCATCTTAATATCATCGACAATAGTTCTACTTGGAGGGGTGTTATCGAGAAAACTAGTGTCCATTCAGAGTTGCTAGTCCCACTAAGATGGCTAGCTATCTTAGAAACAAACAAACAAAAGTTACTTGTGTTTTCCTTTATGAGAGATAGATGAGAGAGAAGCAGAGAGTACCAACCTCAGTCTTTCGCTTGTCTCCTTGCTTGTTTCCTCCCTCCTTTGATAGAGCTTCGCCACTCCTTCCTCACTTTTCTCGCTTCAAACAACAGCTATAGAGTCAAAGCAATATAATACCATCAAAGCATAGAGATCTATAACCATAAAAAATATAGGATCAGATTTATATTAACCATACAAATGCATACACCAATACAAGATTCATAAATATACAAGTATATGGAGGAAAACTCAAATAGCTTTATTGATAGAAGTAGTAGAAGAGATGATTACAACCCAACAGTTTGATCTACCACCATCCTCCCAGCATGAAAGTCCTCTTCACCTCATGAAATGCTAGATCACCCAAAACTACAATGTTTCATAGAGAAACCAACAACGCTTCCTTACCAAGTACAAAATTCCAGCCTTTGGATCTCTAGGATGAGGGATCCATATATAGATATTTGTAGGTGGGTGAGTCATCTTCTAGGATTTTTATTAGTGTCATTTCTCTGATAGTTCTTGGTTCCACTTGGAAATTTCATGATCTCTTACTCATCCCTGGGCAAATTCAGAGAGGCAAGTGTCATATGAGCAGTTTCTAGAAGATTCTTTGGGTTTCCACCTAGCAAACTGCCTATACCATTTGTCTGCTCTCGTTCATCACACCGTACAGAAGGGATTTTCAGTATGCATCGCACCCTACAGAAGGGCTTTTCAGTATGCATTGCACCCTTTGTATGTGATAGGTGAGATGCATCACACCCTCAGCATGGAGCAGTTTATATGGTCTAGTTTTGACCATTTATGAGCAATTTTTCAGGGAGAACTTCTGGGAAATAATGTAATCAATTGACCTTGATCCTTTAGGGTATGAAACAATACTTTTAGGGGTTTAGAATCCCTTGGTTTATGGACATATGTGATTGGGGTCGCAGTGCCCAAATATGTCTATAACAGTTGCCCCCTAAAGCATGAGGTTGTAAATCTTCTGATGTCGAGTGAAACACTTTATCATGAGGATCTGAGGTTTTTCGAACTGGAAGGTGACCTGTAATAACATACAATACAACACATTATCTTCATAATATTTTCATGATCTAGCTGAGGTGGGAATTCCCATGCTCAGCTTTATAAATTCATTTTCATGTACATAGGACAGACAACTGTCTGTGTGGCGGACTGATGATTCTGGTAGAACCATCATCCCTTGGCTTGGATGATTATCTGTGCAGCTATGATGTACATTTGATGTCTTTATTTTCCTGAATATATCATAGCCTCGATGGACGAAACTAGATCTGGGGTCTTCAAACTGATTCAATCTTTGCCCCAAAGTACAAGTCAATCCATGCAAAAATATGTTCTGGTGTTGAGCATGGAAAGACATCACCTGATTACCAGCCAATGATGTAAGCTGTTAATAGGCACGAGAGGAATCAATAATGATAATGACCGTTAAGGTACTGCAATACATTTCACATGGTGTGAATACATGAGTCGATGTCGAACACCACGCAAAATCTTTCGGTCGAAAGTCATTGATGTAAACCTATTGCCGGAAGTGAGAAACTTTCCATTGAGGCATGCAAGCTTCAAAGTACTAAAAGGGTTGTTCCTAAGTCGACTTCTTGGATAATGAGCTGATGTCGACAAGAAGTGACCCGTCGTAGGAGGGCCTTAATGAATCTCACATCTATGACACATAATGGAGCAAATGATTTTGTGGAGGTGAAAACGATCTAATGATACAAGGTTCAGGGTGGCGGTCATGAAAGAATGGAGTGTGAAGGCATTGCAGTGGATGAGGCGTAAGTTGGGTTGGTGAGTTCTCTGAGTGACTTATCTTAAACATATTGGTGACACTGAAAATGGATCAATAACATTAACACCAAAAATGGATGGTACAGAGGACCAATGGTGATATGACCGGTGAACGGAATAATCCAACCCGACTCAATCATGGTGACGGAGTGAAAGTGTCATGTTCAAGAGCGACCTGCTACCAATGAAGTTCTTCAAGTTTTCTTCCCATCTTTCCCTAGTCATAGCTGACTAGTACCTCTTTATTTTTGTCAAGCTTGAGGAGGATAACATATGCTTGTTCTATAATTTTCCCTTCAGGCAAACTTGTCGCTATGTTTTAGCAAGCCTAGAGACAGTGAAACTCGCTCTTGTCTGTAATGGACAAGTTTGTCACTATTCGTTTAACGAGTTTAATGACAAAGATAACTTGATCCTTTTCAGTTTTACAGAGTCCGAAAAGAGACGGAAAGGAAACTCCAATAATCATTTTTCGTAGTATAATCCCTTAACTCCAAAAAAGTATAAAATAATATGAAACGGATGACTTTTCTGATCACTTTAACGAGTCGAAAAAGAAAAGCGCTCGATATTTTATGTAATGATCCCTTAGGTCCAAAAATATTAAAATATAGAGGAGGGATGGCACTTCCAATCACTTTAACGAGATGGAGAGGCCAATTACTCGGCAATATTTTTATATTTTACGAGTCTAAAAAGAGCTTAAAAGAGACTCGTTTTTTGAGGAACAAGTGATATTTTCGGGTAGTAGCTGATTCTAGGTAAGTTTAGAAATTTTCAATCATGACAGTGTAAAGAAGATGGCTAATAGAATCCCTCATTGCAGTTGTTCCTTAAAACGGTAAACGATCAAGTGGAGGCATATGATCAGCTAAAACGTGGAGGCGATGGTAAGAACACAACCAAGGCTGAAAAGCTGATAGTAATGCGATCACAAAGGGAATTTACTGAGAGTGGGTTCATTTTTTAATGAACTTGAACTCTGGGGGAACATATGCTCATAGCTAGGTTTATTTTTTTTTAACAAGCTTGAAGTTCGCATAAACCTACTCGTGCCAGTCATATAATAAGGATATCTCTCATTAGTAGGTTCATTTTTTAGGGAGCTTGCCGCATGCGCAACCTTGCTCCAAAGCCTTCTATATGTAAGCTAGGAATGACCAACTACTGTCCTAGGGGTTAAAGAACTACTAGGCTTAGGTAGGATAGTTTCACGACGGGAAACCTTTCCTTTACTTTGTCGTTTCCATCAGTCCCAGCAAAGGTGAATGGTTGATTAGACCAATCACCTAACTTAAGCAGTTGAAGTTAGTAAAAAACGACGGGGTTAGAATTACGCTGGTCACTTTTCACTTACGTACAAAAGGTTTGCATGTCCACAGATATAAAGAGAATTAGAGTTTCCAGGTTACCATATGGAAAGAGACAAAGGTGAATGGTGGGAGCTTCCACTCACATAACGTTTGACGAGGGAATCCTTTTCTAGTCTAACCCCATTTTCCTAAATAGATGGGTGTGTCAGACTAGTCATATATCCTACACAGAAACCTACCTTATCTCTGGGGTTTTCCTGCCGAAGCAGACCAGGGCGAGTCACATTCACCGAATCACTCGTGCTCATTAGGTGGATGGACTAGAGGTTGATGAGACATTCCTTGTGTAAAAAGACCAGTTAGGGATGGCATTTGACTAGTAGCCGTGTTTGAATTGGGGAATGAAAGCTGGTCAACAAGCTGGACCATTCTGCCTTCATACGAGAATTGCATCACTTGAAACAGTGAGGAAACAATAGCTCCCATGCTATAAATGTAGTCATGCCCAAAGAGTAGATTGTAATCTAGAGGCCCTTGGAATACCATCACATTTAGATGAACAATTTTCCTTCTCAAAGTTATAAGCAAATTTGGAAGGATCCCTAATCGTCGAATGGTTCCTTTGTTGAAGCCTGACAGATTTCGAATCTCAGGCAAAAGTGATGGCAAACCAAGCGCTTTCCAAGTAGTTGAGGAAAGGATACTCATGGAAGCCCCTTCATCTATGATAGTACCAACCATGATCATTCTGTAAGCTTGTACTATGATTCAGAATGGTACATTAGATGGTAGGCGGGGTCCCCCTAGCAGATTCCAATCGAAGGAAACAACTAGATTGCTTGGAGGAGGGACCGAATAAATGGTTGGATGAATCTTTGACGAACTTCCTTCCTATGGTAAAGGAACAAGTAGATTTACCCCATGTTCATCGGATTCTGTGTTAACAAAAACAATTTGAACAATGTCATTCTCATTCTCTTTAGTGACTATATCATCTGAAGGTGGACCTTTTGAAGACAAGACTGGGTCAACTACCATCTCGACCTATTGAATTTGTTCCAGTGTGGACTCAGGGGGTTTATCTTCATTGATAGGTGCTTCGACCAACAACAAAGGTGTGTCAGTCAGATTTTCAACTAGTGATGGACTCAACAAGAGTTTCTTGTATCCAAGAGGAAGTCGTTGCGGTGAAGCAGGACAGTTATCCCAGACTCTTTTAGCTTTGTCCAGGAAAGGATGATGGTGGAGGGCATGATCACCTTCACACAATATAGAAGGAAATTTGGATCTTCCTTTCTATCCATTGACTTCATTTTCACTAGTTGATGTTGTGCTCTCAACATGATCGTCAAAAGTTGAAGACATTGGATTGTGCAAGCGGGGAGACCAGTCCCTTAAGATCCACAGGATGCAAGGACAATCTCGATGATAGTGATCTCCTTTAAAAATGACACATGGAGATTTAGGTTTGGATGGTGAAGTGTGTGGATTTTCGCCAAGTGATGCATGGTTGCTCCCTTTTGTTGTTGCCTTCTTCTTCTTCTCCTTCCCTTTCTTCGTCTTCTTAGTTACTTGGTTTTTAGCATTACTATCTTCACCAAGCGAAGAGGAAGAAGGAGAAGGAGAAACAAACAAAGTAGAAGGTGGGGGAGAGACTTCAGTATCATCTAGTTGCTGATTTTATTGTTGATGAATTACAGTGTTTTGAACGACAAAGGTCGAGAAAAGCCATACTAGCAGGCCAATTGTGAGTCTTGGAAGGGACAATGTAGCCATGTGTGGAGCACCAACATCTCCCCAACAAGAGAAAGGACTAGGATTCCCCCCAAGGGGAAATCCTTGATTGGTGGACTCCATTTTCTCAACCTAAGACCAACGAGGGAAAAGTGATGTTATTTTGATTAAAATAAATTTTATGATGCTTTGACACAACATGCTTTTTCAATTTTTAAGACTCGAGAAAAAGGTAAAGATGACTCTAGTCACCTTCAATTTTTAATGAGCCTGAAGTGACAAGTGCTCAGATGGACCTTTTCTTTTAAGGAGTCTGAAAAGGAACGAAAGTGACTACTCTGAAAATATAGACAGAGGGATTACCAAACCAATTGCAAAACTACAGAATACATTTTACGTATGGCAGTCAATCTTCCTGAATGTTGTGTTCAGTGCATTGCGATCGAGAGGGCGGTAAAAATGACTTCCTAAGGATAAAGGATATAACCTATTGTGGTCTCCTAATATATACTTGATGGTACGTGGGAGCACAAGTCTGTACTGGCACTTGTAATATCAAAGAGGAGGAATCACCCAACCTACGATGAAAATGATAGTTACCAGGCTTTACAACGTCGGAATACGTCTCTAGCCTAGACTTATAGATGTTGTACGTTAGGTTCCAAAGCATTTTTATGTTCATTGAGGTTTATTTTACAGTTGATATTTCTTAAGAAGTTTTCCTTTAAGGTTCATTGAGTGATGTAGATATACAATTCCTAAATATGCAATCTAAGATGATAAATAGTCGCTTACTTTCTTTTAGCAATGAAAATTCTAGCTACTAAGGAAAGAGAAGTAAAATTGTTTCAACATAGACCAAAGGGCACACACTAAGATGCACTGTGCTAAATCAATGTCCTCATGCAATCTAAATGCAAATGCACATGCATGTATTTGTTTTTCAGTTTCCTTAATGTGAGAATGACAAAAAAAAACAAGGTACATATCTAAACTATCTTTCCTCAAACCAACACTTTAGAAATTTCTTTTAAAAACCGAAAGGAAGATTTAGATGACACTTTCAATTTTGACTTGAAAATTGCTTTTGACACTTCAAAGAATTGATGATTCAAATAAAATACAATGGAAAAAGTGTAATTGACTATCCAAAAGAGGAAGACTTTATGACACTATTTTCTTTGACTGAAAACGACACTTGCGACACTTTCAAATCAAAAGATGACAGTTCGATTAAGCTAGTGTTTGCAAAGGAGAATTGTAAATGATGAAAAATACATAAAAAAACATTGAAAATTATTTATCAATGGAGGCTAAATAATGCAAAGGAAGAGAGTTTCAATAATGATATACTAATCATAGACAGCAAAACTACTGAATAGAGCTGAAAACAATGAAGAAAAAACGAAAACTAGAGGCAGAAACAGTCTCATTCAATCATCGCACCTGTAACATACGGAAACAAGGATGCATCTCACCTACAACACACGGGAGGTGCGATGCATCTAGGTTGCCAATGAGAGACAGTGAAATGGTCTAGGGATGAGACTGAGCTTGGTTTTCACTCACAGTTTGTAGCTAAGTTCAGGGATTTATCCTGAGCTAACGATAGATAGTAAACACAAAGTATAGGGGATGAGCTAATGAGGTTATTTGAGCTCCCACCAGGGCACTTAGGATGTTTGCAAGTTAGATGTTCAGTTCATAAACTAACCCAGAGATTGACTGAAGTAGTGTTGATCTACCTTGCAGTTGCATATAAAAAGTAGTTCAAAGGCCAGCTCGCTTAACTTCAGGCTCCGTATGTAGTTTATAAAGCAAACAATAGTAACTAACAATCAAACTATTCGCTCCCCAGTGGAGTCGCCATTTAGTTATCAAGAAAACTAGTGCCCGTTCAGAGCTGCTAGTCCCACTAAGATGGGTAGCTATCTTAGAAACAAACAAACCAAATTTACTTGCGTTTTCCTTTATGAGAGATAGATGAGAGAGAAGTAGAGAGTACCAACCTTAGTCTTTCTCTTGTCTCCTTGCTTGTTTCCTCCCTTCTTTGACAGAGCTTTGCCACTCCTTCCTCACTTGTCCCACTTCAAAGAACACCTGTAGAGTCAAAGTAGCATAATATCATCAAAGCATAGAGATATATAACCATAAACAATATATGATCAAACGTATATTAACCATACAAATGCATACACCAATACAAGATTCAAAATATATAAGTATATGGAGGAAAACTCAAATAGCTTTATTGACAAAAGTAGTAGAAGAGAGGATTACAACCCAACGGTCTGATCCAGTGCCATCCTCCAAGCATGAAAGCCCTCTTCACCTCATGAAAAGCTAGATCACCCAACCCTACAATGTTTCACAGAGAAACCAGCAACACTTCCTTACGAAATACAAAATTCTAGCCTCTGGATCTCTAGGATGAGAGATCCATATATAGATATTTGCAGGTGGGTGAGTCAGCTTTTGGGATTTTGATTAGTGTAATTTCTCTGATAGTTCTTGGTTCCACTTGGATATTTCATGATCTCTTACTCATCCCTGGGCAAATTCAGAGAGGCAAGTGTCATATGAGCAATTTCTAGAAGATTCTTTGGGTTTCCACCTAGAAAACTACCTCTTCCATTTGTCTTCTCTCGCTCATCGCACCCTACAGAAGGGATTTTCAGTATGCACCACACCCTTTGTATGTGACAGGTGAGATGCATCGCACCCTCAGCATGGAGCAGTCTGTATGGTCCAGTTTTGACCCTTTCGGAGCCGGTTTTTAGGGAGAACTTCTGGGAAATGATGTAATCAGTTGACCTTGATCCTTTAGGGTATGAAACAACACTTTTAGGGGTTTAGAAGCCCTTGGTTTATGGACATATTTGATTGGGGTTGCAGTGCCCAAATATGTATATAACAATGGGGAAGAGGGGTGGGTGGGGGTGGTATCATAAGGGGAGGGGGATGTGGGATAGGAGGGGGGTAGGGGAAGAGGAAAATTTAAAAGACCCTAACTATTACTTGATTCTAATTTCGGCAAACCTTCAGGCTAGAAGGGTGAATACTGCAGGGTTCGTTCAGAGCTCCTAGAACAGTTTTCTTCACTTTCATAATCACTTCACAGAGGACTATAGCCAATTTCAATGAACAACTTTGGATATTGGCCATGAAATCTCTTCCTAGTGTCTATTATATACCTTTTTCCATTGTGTGTTGTTCAAATATCTTATTTGAATCTTCTAAACATAAGTAGCTAATAATTTGATTGCATTTGTAAAAGTCATTTTTCACACAAAAGCATCTTAATCCAGAGATTCAAAGATCTTAAGAGCTTACCTCATAGTTTTTGAAAAATCTTCATTCTTCCTTTTTGTAGGACATAATTGGGTCTACCATGAAATTGGTAATGTATCATACTAAAATTCCATCAATCCATAAATCAACAACTCTTGAGATCCGGTTGTTGGTTTTCTTGAGTCGCTATATTAATTTAGGATTCCACTCTTTAGGTTCATCTCCCTTAAAATAGTATTTCCTTTATGTCAATCTTGATAGCCACTCATATAACTTGATGTGAAACGTAAAAAAGAATATCTCGCACTGATATTCAAAGATATACTTATCCAACTGTCTTTCATTTGAAAGATGAGCGTTTCTACTTTCTTTCTTTGCAAATTCTTGTTCCTTTTGTTCTACCCACTGTTGGATTTATTTCTTCGATGGATGCCAAGACATATCCATCAAATAGATGTCAGTCCCAACAACAAAACCATTTTTTGGATTAGGTGGGTTGGACCTAGGTTCAAAGTGTACTACACACCAAAAAAACCATTAACCACTAGCCCTCTTGGCAACGACATGCAAGCAGATCGTAGACTCACCTGAAGTGATTATGGGAGGTTGCCGAACCAAGTTGCTGCAACCTGACGGTTACTGCATTGTGGCATCACGGTATTCTCTTATTCTTAACACTTATCTACTAATTAAAATTCATAAAACACTTCGCACTTATACTTTACTTTTCATAATTACAATTATTACTAACAGATATCATAAACATTCATAAACTTTACAACACTAGAATAAAGTGCAGATAATAAAAAAAATAAAAACATGTAGACATAGATTTTACCATGGTTCATTCGAATGTGGGACTACATCCACAAGAACTATTGCTTACAATATATCATTTTTACAACAAACAATTCTTGACCTGCACTCAGCGGTAGGTCATCTGTGCACTCAGGTGCAGACTTAGGCCTCTATGAACTCAGCTGCAAAGCCTTTTCTTTGCCACAAAACCCAATCAGAAAGAATCAAACCATAAACACAGATTGGTTCTAATTATCACTGCCTTCCTTCTTTATTGTTCATTCTTATATACCATTACATCGAGGGATTACATCACTTCAATACTGTGGAACACTTACCATGGTTTCCAAAATACAAGGAACTATGGTCCAAAGCTATTCAAATTTTATAATTATATCCTTAAACAAAAAAGAGGGGCTTTGCTGCGAAGCCTATATATAATGAAATGGTTTTACCACATGGTCCTTGTTTGCTTTGTTGGGCGGTCCACTTCGCACTTTGTATCGCGTGTTTTATCCCCAAAATATAGTTTCCTTTGCCCAAACTCTAGCCAAGTTGGTCTGTGCCCAACATGTAGTAGAACTGAGGTTTTCTTGGTGGCTCCTCTCCCTACATTTAATTCTTTACCTTGAGGGTTTCTCATTATCTCCTCCCTATATTTGATTCTTGAATACCTGAGGGTTTCTCAGTCACTCCTCCCTACATTTGATTCAATTTTCTCTTGAGTGTTTCTTGGTGGCTCCTCCATACATTTGACTTCTATAGATTGACCTGGGCGATTCTTGGTGGGTCCTGTTATCACTCTAGAAAACTCTCCTAGATTGTAACTCGGAGATGCCTGGTAACATATAATCTTCAATATTGTTCTATAAACTATTGGAATGGATGATGGTTTGGATTAAGTCAGATGACTCTTTCAACTCTACTTTCACTCAAGACATGCATGAACACCCTCATCTTTACAAGGCTTTAGACGACTATTGCTCAATAGTTTATAGATTTAATGGATAGATGGAGAATAGTGACTGTACCAGCAAATGCATACATAAACATATATGAATGGCTAGCTACAGGAAGTAAATGAAGCTTGCAAATCTAATTTATCAATGCAAAGATAAGATGACAGTTATCTGTCATTAGACACAGAAGAAACCATGAATAACCTATTCAAGTGCAAGCTTAGAACAAAGGAGAAAAATGGTAATTGAACATGTAACACCAAAAGAAGCTTATATTGTTGGAATGAAGATGAGAAGCTTAGAGGAGCAGAGTCTCCATAGTCTCTAAAAGTTGAACCCTTCATCTTTCTAACTTTTAGCCATTTATAGGCTTTTTCTAATGCTCCCAAGCTCTCAAAGGCTCAAGGTGTCTTAATCTATCCCCTTTGTCTTTTTAGCTGTTTGATGCCATCACTAGACACACATGATCTCGGAGGTTTCTTTTCCTAACAACATAGTAACCAACTTCTGGTAAATGTGCTGCGCTGTCAAGTGGCTCGCTCGTGCTAGCAATGCTCCATGATCCTTTGTTGGTTTGGTTGTGTGCGTTATTGCCTTTCCCCTTCAGGCCTTCTGTCTCTCAGTCTCTGTCTCCCAGCCTTTGTTTTGTGATGGAATGGGTATTCGGGCCTTTGAAATCCTTTCAAATGCTAATAATGACTGTTTTCTGTTTTACACAAAAAAACATTGCAACACTATGAAATTCTGCCAAGCTCTGTTTATTTCAAAATTCAAAAGTCCTTAAACACTATCTATTCCTCTATCGGGTCTATTCATATTGCTATTGCAAGCTGCAAATGGCATGTTCCCAGTCCTCCCTTTGTATTTTGAAATACGTTAAAAACACTAAAAAACATGAAAAAATGGCTTTGGCAGATCTGAAATATTATATATTTTCATTCTCGAACCCCTTCGGGTCTGGGTTTTATCGCATTGACACTGTCCCTTTGTATTTCGTTAAATAACAAAAATATGCAAAATACATAGGAAAATGCCTTTCGGTGGATCTCAAATCTTATGCAATAATATTTATATAGTCATTGGGTCTGGGTAATCGCATCGCACATCACTTATGCCTCGGGCTGATGTAGGCACTCCTTGTATTTTCTGATAGCGATCCTGCGATGCAACATGGGCCGTCAATCTACATGCTTGATCGACGGTCCATGTTGCATCGCCAATCACCATTGCAAGTCCCATACGATCAGCCCTCAATTCGATGATTGCGACCACCAATTGCGACCCGCCAATCAGATCTGGATCATTGATTGGCCAGATCTGACAGCTGATATGAATTTCATTGTTTATGCCTCCAATACTTAGTTTTTACACTGTTTCTTTGGGTTTCTGCCTCCTGATAGTGCTTTTCTGCCATTCTAGTGTAGGTTTTAACCCCGTACAGAAATTACCTGCATACGAATTCTAAATCACAGGAAAAATAAAAATGCGAGAGCATAACACATAAAACACATATACACAGAGATTCCCGCTGGATCTCAAAAAGGAGACTACCAGCTTGATTTTTCATTATATTCCTTTCAATGTTACAATACATATTTATACATGCCCAAGCATCCATTACCATGGACCGAAAACCATCGCGTCCAAAACCATGGACCGAAAACCATAGGTAGGTTCGCCCAAAGTAATATAGGGTCCAAAAAGAAAATTTTCTCGGGGCGTTGCCCTGAACCCCGTAGAGGGGGGCTACCCGGCCCCCTCAAACCCCCCGGACAAGTGGGGCTGCTGCCCCCCCTCTAATCCCTTGGTTCACTACATAGGTTAGTCGTGGAAAGAATATAACAAAACCCAACAATCTCCCACTTGTTGTTTTATTTCCACAGGGGGTCACAGGAGAGTTTAGTCATTTTTTCAACCCTGAAACACCCATTGTTTCTCTACACCAAGAGAACTTCTCAGAGCTCACAGATTTTGTCAATGCATCTGCAGTATACTTCAAAGTGTCTACCTTTACCAACAACACCTTTTTGTCTTCTATCATATCCCTCACAAAGTGATACTGAACATCAATGTGCTTTGTCTTTGAATGATAAGCAGGGTTCTTTGCCAGAAAATTGCACTTTGGTTGTCACAGTCTATCCTTATAGCTCCCTGTACTAACCCCATACTTGAACACAATCTCT